>JASDQU010273687.1:0-15000 GCA_032191745.1 Picea mariana
CTAGAGGGTCTTGCCAGTACAAGGCTTTGTCAATGAGGCAATATCTGACCGCCTTGAGCTTTAAAGCTCTCGCCTTGCTTTAAAGCGTGCAAGAAATGAAGAATTTGTAGGCAGAGTTGAAGACGATACAAGCAGAAAATAAGTCAAGGCAGGTGTAGTTGGAACCACTATAAGAAGGTGCAGAACAAATGCTTATGGAGATTAACGCAACAAAGGGTCAGGTTGAACAGGTTGGCTTGGAGAGTGGGGAACTACTGAAGGAGCACATTATTGCATAGACAGTTGAGATCGTAGCAAAAAAGAGCACGCAAGTAAAATCACAAGTTGAACAAATTTCACGCAGATTCCAGGAGCTAGAGAAGTCAGTACAGAAGGAACACACTACCTGAGTGGCTTGGGACGAGCCACAAGTGAGTGTTGGGGGTTCGTTGGTGCAGGCCATTTTGGGGAAAAGCACAGTAATTAATGAAGGCAGTTAAGAAATGGACCAGAAAAAGAGTGTGATGGAAAATAGGGAAAAACAACATCGGGAAACCAATAAAGTCAAAGGAAGGAAGAAAGAGGCAGATTAATGAAGAAAATGGTTATATTTTGGACCAATCGCGATCAGGGAGTTAGAAAGTGGACAAACCTAATCCACCTAGGGTTAGTGGGTTAGGGTTTTGGTCATTTTTGTAACAGGTAATTTACCCCTTTTTGTAATATAAATAGATGATAGTGAGATAGCGAAGGAAGCTAATGATGAGATGATCTTAGGGTAATTTTTTGAGACAGAGATATGCATTGTAATCAAGGGTAAGGTCACAATATGTGGAACTTAGTGCGATCTTGTCGGCCTCAGATGTAATGCACACAATGCTATAAACTTGATGAAGAAGAATAGGAGAGCGAAGACAACCAAATATTTGTGGACATAGCCCAGGGGGTGAACGAAGGTAAATTTGTGTCTCTTTGTGGAATGTTTATATTAGTTTTTTCTATTGTTGGTTATAAATGGATTACTAAGTTAGTGGTAAAATGCAATGTGCAATAGAATAGTCAGGATATTTACTGCAGAATGAATCTTAAATGAATGTTTATGATTACTAAATGGAAGATATAAGGTATAATGATGTATTGATACAATAGAATAGTAGATATAATATGTTTTGAGGTAGAAAGAATGTCTCCCATCCCTATAGAATCCTCCCTTCCAATACTGCATAAATTTGAGTTCTGCAGTCACCCATGAGCCATTTCGGGTGAGACTGCATTGTGAAATCTGTGCGTAGTGTTGCCTTCTCGTCTCCAGAAGGGCCGATGGTTTGTAGGGTTTTGTTGGAAACCTAAAGTAGAACCCGGGTCAGCCCAAAATTTTCCAATAATATCGTAATGAAGTTTGGTCAATTTATTAGTGATGCCATGCAAGGAGAAGTAGTGTTCCATTTGAGTGACCCAACCAGTGGGATCTGAGCCATCAAATTTGTTCACCTCCACTCGTGGAAGATATAGATCATGATGAAAAGGTTTGGAATGAAACTACTAGAAATTGGAGGAAGTTGTAAGTTCGAGGTTAGAAGGTGGGTCAGATGAGGAATGGAGTCCATGAATGGGTAGTTTTTCCAATACCTTGGAAACAAATGAGTTAAGTTGAGATTCAAGGTGGGAATTGGTGTCCTTCCTTAGTTCCTCTTTCATGTGGTCCATTTGGGACTTGATGTGGGTAGTGATGTGGTTTCAAGGTCTTGGTTGCGAGTGGTGGCCATAGTGAGGGGAAAACACAGGAAGATTTGGGAAAGAAAGGTGGTTGAAAAGAGAGGGTGGGTCCATGAAAAAACAAGGCTAAAAAATGATAGGTATCATTGGGAGCAGGATGAAAAGAGGAGTCTAATGGAATAGGTCTCAAGTAGAGATGTCGGGAAGGGGTCAGGACCATATGAAAAATAAAAGTATTAACAATGATAGGTATCATTGCGATCATAATGGAAAAAGGATTCCAATGGGCTAGGTCTCAAATAAGGGTGCAGGAAGGCCCCATATTTTTTTTTTCTTACTCTTGTAGAGTTATACTTCGATTTGAATAATATTACAGTGTCAAAATGCCCAAATTCTTAATAGGAAAAAAGCAGTGTCGAAATGCCCAAATTGTGAACAAGAGAAATCTTATATGTTCCCTTTCTGTGTTGTTTGTGTCCCATGGGTTAGGGTTTTTTAGGGTTTCTACAGACAAGGGTCTACCCTATGCTATAGCTCTCTGATATACGTGCAAGTTCGAATAATAGTACTCAGACCATTATCTCAGAGTACCAACTAAGGAGGGTAGATCGTACCCTTAACCGTACTACCTGATTACCCATGTACTAGAGAGTATCTTCCTGAGTGTTTTTCTAGGTGGCACTATAGAAGTCAGGTGGTTGATCAGTTTATCTACAGAGGGCTTCATGATATCTAGGTCGATTTGTATATAGGTGTTGTCTGATGCACTACCACTTGAAGGGGTACCAACAGGGGTTACAAGGGTGGCCAACAATGTGTGCTTAAGTACCACTTGTAGTTCCTACGTGTATGCGTTCCCAACTGTAGATTTATGCACTAAACAAAAAAAAAATTTAGCTTTAAAACGTCGGAATATGTCTCTACCCTGAAAATAAATAATCCACAATTTTTTGCCAAGGAAAGTGCTATGATACCACTTGTAAGGTACCAGATCTATTATAATAGCAAAAAACAGAAATATTGCAGAGAATAACAGCGGAACAACACAATATATAAAACCACAACACCAAAATAATACATTTATTGATATGAAACAATTTTCACTTGCCACTTCAAGGGGGCAACCTCCAACAGAGCAGCGCTCTATTACAATAATTCTCAAGACAAAAGTTCTCATGACTCTTACTCTTATTTATACTAATTCTATCTTCTAAAGATCATTCTAGAGGAAGATCCTTTTAGAAGCAGAAGCTTTTATTATGTCTTCTTACATTGACTTATCCCAATTTATTAAATAGGCCTTATTAACTAATGTGGGCCTTTATTACATTGCAATATATTATTCTATTTATGTGAGGGGTTAGGGAGGTTAGGTCCTTAACATAAATTATAATGTCGAGATGTAGAAATCAGAGAGGTTGAAAACCCCTTCAGATGCTCAAAAGCATGGACTAAGCCATAGCAATGTAGGAAGGATTTCTTCCAAGAAGAGGCATCAAGATGCAAAGAAAGGCAAAGTTGGTGGAAACATTTCAACAGAGCCATCCTATGGGAAGATAACTTCCGAGGAACTGCCCATCAGTGACATTGGATCAAGTGTTCCCAGGAATAAGAGAGTGTGACACTCATAGAATTATCTAACTAAATAATTTAAGAAATTTAAGCCACCTACCTTTGATGGAGAAATCAAGAAAGGAGAAGAAGTTGAGACTTAACTATTGGGGATGAAAAAATATTTTTGGGTACACGACTACTCAAAAAATACAAAGTAAAATATTTTCATATTTAACCTGAATGGAAGAGTCTCCATATGGTGGGAAGACCTAAAGGAATTCAAAGGGTTGAAAGAGAGCAAGCTGACTTGGAAGCAATTTGAGAAGTATTTCAGGAGCACAATCGTTGCGTAAACATTGTTATCACTGAAATTGTTAGTTTCAATTGTCTGTCAATTGTTGTTGATATTTTCATAGTACATCTTGATTTTAAACGTTTCCATTGTACATTTTCAATTGAACTATAAAGAAATGAATCATTGATTTGTCGTAAGGATTTGTATTTCAAAGGGTTTAGATATAATTTTGTTAATTCTGAATTAATGAAAATAAATATATGTGCAAAAGGCATCTTCGTTACAGGAATTGTCGTTGGTTGGCTTCAACATTTATAATAATATAATATAATCAAAGTTCACATTAAGCCCTAGCTTTTTGACGTGATTTATAAAATCATCATCCACGTATCATACGTGGACAGACTCACATGTGTGTATTATAAATCATGTTTCGCCCGTTAAATAATCAATATCTCTCATACAACGAGTGTCTCGCCAAAGAAAGAGCCCGCTGCTTTTCCTACCTAAACTGGGATCGAATGTTGCTTGCTAGTGATATTCAATCAACAGAATTTCAATATGCATACTCCAACTAGAACGGGTAAAGCAAACATTGAGACATGTGAAGCTAAGACTGCTAAATCATACGTGAAATGGAAACCTGAGCAAGAAAAGGAAAGGGTCTGACATGCAATTTGGTCCTATCCTGAATGCTTAGCTATCATACCAGCTACCTATCATCACTTTTGCTTTCGATCATAATAATATACAGTACAAGACATCATGTCGTTCATATCTCATTGTTTGGTTGTTGTGTTTTATGTTGTTGTGTTTAGAGGGTGATCCCCATCCATTCCGAGCACGGTTTTCCGATATTGAGGTGGTTGGTTGAGCTTTCCAGCCATCGAATGATTCACCCACCCCTGAAATAACATTATTTTCCGCGTCTTCTGTTGCATTGACCGATTCTTCTTTTTCAAACGCCAAGACAGAAAAGGTAAGTACAATCAGTTGGGCCATATTTACACAACCTAGAGGATGGAAAAGGCCTAAGGACCTACTAGCTTCGGTCCACCACTTATGGATTACTTTAGAGGCATCTCCTCGACCACTGGAATCAAGCTCGTGTGAGTGGTGCCTACAAGTTTAGGTCATATTCAGCCTTCTTTGGACTGATATGACCTAATGGAAAAGAATATGATATCCATCGAAAGGGAAGAAATGTACTAAAGAAGAAAGCTCGAGTACCGAAAGCACCTGCGAGAAACCATCAGTGGGAAACCATCAATGATGGGTCCTGGCCATGCGAAGCGATGAGCAAAGATGATGGGGCCTCTCTATGCCAAAGGCTTATGTTTTCTAATCTAGTGATATGTGTGAGTGGGTTTTGTTCAATATAGAAAAATTGCACATACAAAGGGCCTTACCTTTGTCAAACTCCAC
This sequence comes from Picea mariana, assembly GCA_032191745.1. Taxonomy (NCBI): domain Eukaryota; kingdom Viridiplantae; phylum Streptophyta; class Pinopsida; order Pinales; family Pinaceae; genus Picea; species Picea mariana. The sequence goes on from JASDQU010273687.1 coordinate 4,970, forward strand.
CTTATGGTTGGAGAGAATACTACCTGCATATATGGTGGTAAGTTCATTGTTAAAATATGTTTCAAGCTGAACTAATTTATGCAATTTAATGTTAACTAGTGTATGAAAAATTGCATGGAAAAATGCATGAAAAATTGCAAAGATAAAGGTGGAACTCCACCTTGAAACATATGGTTACAGAGAACACAACCTAGATATTTGTCAGGTTGCAAAAAATATGGTTCCAGAAACATCTCTCCAAATTTATGGTCATTGCATTCAACATGAAATGGTGTCATTGTTGAAGTTTTGACGAAAATTTGGTCACTCGCTGAACTCGTGGAAGCACAGAATATGCATCTTGAGGCCAAGGTTGCACGCAAGGGAGGCCAAGTGAAGGGCAAAGGCGCCCAGGTAAGTCCTAAGTTACTGCTCTTTTTAACCATGAATAGTAATAACAATTCAAAAATCCTTCATTTCAATGGCCACAGATCATGACCCATTGATTGCATCTCGAACTGCTTCTGGCCACCTAACTTTATTAAGGGGGCTCCTTAACTGAAGGGATGGAGAGTCTGGATCAATGGCCAAGCCAAGCCAAGCCGAAGCAGAAAGGAATGGAGAGGCTGAGAGCTCAGACGTTGAACAGAAGGGGAAAATGAAGCTAGAAACAATGAGGAAAACACAACAAAAAAGCGAGGAGGAAATAGAGGGTGAAGTATCCTTGTCTGATGGACACCTCTGTGTGTTTTCTGTGTTGTGTCATGTTGCAGTGTTCTATGTGTAAGCTAAAAATTTTCTTCTACGTGGAAGCAAAATTGATGCGACAAACATAGACTAATATATGGCTGGATAAACATGTGCTAACATTTAATGTTTATGAAGTAATGCTAGATTCATCTCTAGCATTACTTCATTTGTTAAAAATGAGAAACAAGTGTGCACTTTAAATCAAAGCTAAACCTATGATATTCTCCCCTTTGCCTCGGGAAGAGGCCAAATAACTATGATATTCTCCCCTTTGCCTCGGGAAGAGGCCAAATAAGAGGGAGAACTCAAAACTTAAATTAAAAAACAACCTAAATTGTATAATTTTTGAAAAAAATTGGTTAAAATAATTAATATGCATTAATTTTTATGTCAAATTAATAGGAAGAGTGAAAATCGATTACTAAGTTCGGGCAGGGACTAATAAGTGATTCTTATTTGGAAAGGTGCATATGCCTATATAATTTTTTTACAATTATAATATTAAGATTTTATTTGGAAAGGTGCATATGCCTATATAATTTTTTTACAATTATAATATTAGGTGGAACACTTATATTCAAAATACAACATAGATTACGAATGCTAAATGATTGCTTTTGTGTACGTAATGTGATTGGCAAGGATATTCAATAGGGAGGGGATGTTCATTAATATTGTATTATGTGAAGGGTTTAGTAGCATTATGTTATGTTAGCAATTACTAATAGTCCGGGCACGAACTAATAAGTGATTCTTATTTGGAAAGGTGCATATGCATATATCAATTTTTTACAATTATAATACAAGGTGGAACACTTATGTTCAAAATACAACAAAGATTACGAATGCTAAATCATTGCTTTTGTGTAGGTAAAAGTTTTACAACGAATGTGATTGGCAAGGATATTCAATAGGGAGGGGATGTTCATTATTATTATGTTATGTTAAGGGTTTAGTAGCATTATGTTATGTTAGATATTTAGGATGGATATAAGTTACATTATATAAATTAGCATATAGGTAAAAGTGACTTTTTCAAATTAAAGATTATAAATTGATAATAAAATAAAAAATTTCAATCAATTAAATATTTTATTACTTTTTAAAATATTTGAATTCAATTGAATGATACTCATGATATATAATAAATTTATATGAAAAATGTTTTCATATAAATTTAGATAATTCTCAATTAAATATTTTATTATTTTTAAAGAATTTAAATATTTGAATTCAATTGAATGATACTTATGATATATAATAATTTTATAAAATAAATGAATTTATGTTTTCATATAAATTTGGATAATTGTGAAATACATTCATATTTTCACTAATAAATAAAAAAAAATATGTTTTTTTTTTTTTTTATATTTTCAATTATTTTCATTAATAAATGAAACAATTACACGAGCTCTGTTAGGGTTTGACAGTCACACAAGCTAGGGTTTGATGATTGCGGTCTCAACAGAGTACAGCAATAGTTACCAAAGGGAGCGAGAATAGCACCCCATCATACAAGCATATAGTGTTGAACAGGGGGGAAGGCCCACGAGGCGTTGGTTTCAAAAAACCGCTGACGAGGACCTTGGGATTAGGATCGGAAAAGAACCAAGAGAGCAACCAAGAAAAAAGGGACCACATGGGGGAGGAAACCAGAGAAGCCCAGAAGGTTGCACAGGAAACAACGAACTCCAGTGGGGCAGAGGGGCGCAACCCTTGCAAACCTAAAACAACAATAATACCCAAGGTTATATTAGAAGACCCACAAACGCAACTCTATCGGAACCAGATGAAGACGCATGCACTAATCTACAAGTTCATGGGGTTGTGGCCCACAGAAAGAACGTTACACAACTGGATAAAATATCAATGGAAACCAAGTGGAGAGGTGGAACTCCACCTGGGTTCGAAAAGATTCTTCACAGCAGTCTTCATGAACTNCTTTGAGGGGGGGGGGGGCATATTTCCACGCCTCAGCAGGCTTGTACATGCGGCAATGGAAGGAAAACTTCTCCCCAGAGAAAGGGACCTTTAAAAATGTCTCATTATGGTTGAGGTTTTACTCCTTACCGCTAGACTATTGGTTGTCGTTCACCTTCAAAGCAATCGGGAACAAACTTGGAAAATATGTTAAGACATTGGAAGCAACCCTAAAAGGGAGATATACATCATATGCAAGGCTCTACATAGAGATGGATGTGTCGAGGGCACTCCCGAAAGCCATAAGCCTGGAATTCAGGGATGAGGAATGGATACAAAGCATCGATTACGAACAGACCCCTTTTAGATGCAGAAGATGTCATGAACATGGACACTTAATCAGAGAATGTCCGCTCAATAAAAGACCAGAAATAAAAAACATCAAAGCACAACAGGATGAGGACGGGTTTGTTAAACCGAACCACGGAAACAAAGCAAACAAGAAACCAAGCAAAGCCCCAACAGAGAGCAACCCAAAAGCCAGGACCAGACCAAAAGGATGGGACATGGCTAACCAAGGGGAAGGAGGAGGAAAGGAAAAGAGGTGGAAGAGGAACTGGGGAAAAGGAAAATTGCAATCGCAGAGGGTGATGACCAACTAAGGTGGAGCAAGGAAAATGGTGGGGAATTCAACTTAAAAGAAGCACGGTTTTACATTGCAGACCAAGTTCAAGAGGACCCGACGCAACAGTGGAAAAAGCTCTGGAGCAGCCCCCAATGGCCAAAAATCAAAATGTTCAAGTGGTTAGTTCTCCACAACCGAATTCTAACCTAGGAAAACCTCAGGAAAAGTGGTTACATAGACCCTTCACGTTGCCACCTCTATCAAGATAAGGAGGACACAACCAACCACCTCCTCGACGAGTGCAATTACACAACAGCACGCTATGGGATTGGGCAACAAACATCTACCGCCAGTCCAATAGAGTCTGGGGCAACATCAACGCAACCATCAACAACTGGAATAAGAGCTACAACGAAAATGAAAAGGTAAACCTCTGTTGGAACTTTACGTCGACAATGATCATCTGGGCAATATGGAAGGAGAGGAATCGACGCATCTTCAGGAATGAAAACCTACCGAAAGGAAAGCTCAAGGATGCAATTATCTCACAAATACGAGAAACTGTGCAAAGTCGCAGCTACAAGAAGGGAACAACGCAACTCACATGTGAGGACACCTGCATCCTGCAGTTCTTTCACCTAAAAGACAGGCGCAACACCACAACGATAGGGAGGGATCTGCAACTCCAACTAGGAGACCGCAACTAGACCCCCCCTCCACTAGGGTTCCTCAAATTAAATTTTGACGAGGCGACAAAAGCAAACCCAGGAGTGATAGGGATGGGAGGGGTTATCAGAGACACTGATGGGAACGTCATCTGATTGTATGTTAGGAGTATGGGAAACTCTACCAACAACGCAACGAAATTTGGAGCCCTAAAGCTTGGCCTTAAAATCCTAAGGCGCGAAAGGATGACAAACACTATCGTGGAAGGTGACTCCACCCTGGTCATCAATACGACGAAGAGACTCGAGAATGGTACTAGAGTGAATAAGGCTCAGAGACACTGGCGCCTGGCTCTTTCCCTACAGAAAATCCAAGAGCATCTAAAAACTCTGAACACAATGGAGTTACACTAGGTCCACAGGTCAACAAATGGCCTGGCGAACAAACTGGCCAACGAGGGGGTTGGCAGGGAAGGTTTAGAACTAGACACTACTTAGAACAACCTCCCGAATAACCAACTCACAACAGACTGCATCCACTTAAAAACAAAAGACTGTGAAGGCAGGTTAAGCAAGGAAGGTCACATCGAGAAGGGCAATGCAAGGCCTGACGACATGCAAGCAGGACCCAGGGAGGAAATGATTGTCGAACACTCTATCACCAATGACCATGCAGAATCAGCATAAACAACCTGCGGGGGTACGACAACATGACCCTTGCGACAGAAAGAATTGCAAGAAAAGCACAAGGGAGAGTACAGACAACAAACCGCATGCAACAAGTGGCGTAAGGCAGGAGGGAGTGACAAGGATCATAATCGACCCTCCAGGCCAAAGTATAGGTACGAAGAGCTGCACAGTAGGATCTCAAGCGAGTAGGGGAAGAGATCTACACAAGGATAAAGGATGAGCCATCTTAAGCGTATGCACCGCCACCAAGAAAAAGGAAGAGAGGGATCACCACTACAAACAAGCCATGATTGGAAGGACAAGATCGGGGTGAAAATCAATAAGAGGAAAGATAGCAGGAATAGCCACAAACAGAAGAAGCGCAAATGTAGGGGCTACCACCAATACAAAGGCAGGGAAAGGAAGAATCCTTGTGAAGTGAGGTACAAGCTGAGGAACCAACAAAGGAAACGTGACAAACCAAACAAGATGGTGAGAATGAAACACACGCACAAGGAAAAGGAATCCCCTTGGAAATGAAGTACCAAATAATTCACAATGGGTGTCAAAAATGGAGCAGGCGACAAAAGACACAAAGAACACTTTCTAAATTCTGATTGCCCCAAAAGGAAAAGCGACCATTACCCACTGGGAAAAGGAAATCAAAGAAAAACGCAAAGGCAAAGCTTGAGAAACACTAACACAAGAAGTGGACTAGGTAACTTGGGGGCCACACGGCCCGAGGAAACCCTCAACCATAAAACAATGGAAATGGCGTTGCTAACTAAGACGACGATAGACAAAGTGAGCTAAAAAATGGAAGAAGCCAGACAAGAGAATAACTCTAATCATAAGAAAATGCTAGACAAAATCCCAAGTCACCTCAGTAGCCTAGAAACTATAACCAAACTGTTAGTTGAAGTCGAGAAAGATAAAAAATCAAAATTGTTTTGGTGGTCTACTTGTCTATGTTGTTTTTCCTTCCCAAACTGATTATGGTGGGACTAGCTTGGTTTCCCCTGGTGATAATCACATGGAAACCCCTAGTCTGGTTTCCTACTATAGAGGCCAAGAGGCCCCCTTTTTTTGTATCATAACCTATTTTGACCTATTTTGCATTAATACAGCTTCTTACACTCACTTACAAAAAAAAAAATGAAAGTAAAATATGGTTAACTCTTTATATTTTCAATCATATAAGCTAGTGAGAAATTTGAAATATTAATACTTTTAATCATAATTAAAAGTAAAATATCATAAAAGAAAGTAGAATATGTTACAAGATATTGATTGCTAGTCAAGAGATATATACTCAATAACAAAAGTTATAGACACATTAAGGGCACATATCACTTACAAGGAATTGAAGCTGATTGGAAACGACAACCACCATTCATCCCAACCACCCAAGCTATATCCAATGAAACGACAACCACCATTCATCCCAACCACCCAAGCTATATCCAATGGACAATGTTCCACATATTTTTATTATTAAAACGTGTTTATTTCTGTCAAATCATAATAGATTTGAGAAAATACAGTAATCTTCAACTTTACATTTTAAAAAGTTCAATTTTTAAATTAAAATTAAAACTAACCTTGATTACCACCCAAACTACATCCAAGAGACAACGTTCCATCTATATTTTTATTATTGAAGTGTGTTTATTTCTGTCAAATCATAAAAAAAACAGTTATCTCCAACTTTAAATCTTTAAAAGTTCAGTTTTTAAATTGAAATTAAAACTAACCTTGATTGATCACTACGAATGAAGTGTGAATATATTTAAAATATAGAAAACTATAAATTCCTTCATTGTTTGTTTTATTATTTATGAAAATTTGAATAAACAAAAAAATTAATATATAAATTATTAAAAAGTTATTGGTATAATTTTAAAATTTAAAAGAGAATTTTTTTTCCAACTATTAGTAGTAATTGGATTTAATAGTGGTCGGAAAGATTAATTGTTATCTTCAGGTTCAATTCCCGTAATATGTTGTGATATTAACGAGTATTATATTATTGTAATAACTTTTACACCCTCAAATTAATCAAGGTGATGCCCTAATAATTCTAGGGTTTATCATAAATAAATTAGTCAGAAAGAGAGAAAATACTAAATTAAGTCAGAGTTATCTGTATCAATACAAACTAAGTTATTTAATAATATAACACATTGCCAAAAAGCATGCCACGCAGTATTTCAATAAAATATGGAGATATATTCTTAAAAGTTTTCCACCAAACCAAAAAAAGGCATACTATCATTTTTGTTGTTGAATAAATTACATTTCAATTAATATGTAAAAAAAGGCGACTAAACCTAAAATTACATTTTAAAATCATTGAGAAAAGAGATTGAAAATTTGGGGCAAATTATGTCTTCAAAAGTTGAAAATTTGAGGCAAATTATGTTTTCAGAAGCCGGAAAAAACAAGACCATGAAGCTAACTATGTTAAAGGGTGACTAAACCTAAAATTACATTTTAAAATTTAAAATTATTGAGAAAAGAGATTAAAAATTTGGGGCAAATTACGTCTTCAAAAGTTAAAAAATTGGGGCAAATTATATCTTCAAAAGCTGGAAAAAGCAAAACCATGAAGCTAACTATTTTAAAGGCTATTAAACATAAAATTACATTTTAAAATTATTGAGAAAAGAGATTGAAAATTTGGTGCAAATTATGTCTTCAAAAGCCGGAAAAAGAAGACCATGAAGCTAACTATGTTAAGCTCTTAAGAGCTAAAGAGGGTGGAAGAAATTTAGGCTTTAGGCATTAGATAAAAGGCACTTATATTTTTTTTTCCAGGCAGGTAGGAATTAAGAGCCAAAAAGGGTGAAGAAATATAGGCATTAGATAAAAGGCATTTTTTTTTCAGCAGATAGGAATTGATTCTAAATCGGGGGAAGAACTTTATCTGGTGGAGGAAGTTTGATAAGATCTTAATTACGCTTATGATGAAAGCACTTAAAATTTTTTTCCAGCAGTTAAAAATTGATTCTTGATTCTAAATTTGTCACGAACTTTTATCCAATGGAAAAAGTTTGATCAAATCTTCATTACACTTTTGAAGAACTATATTTTGAAAAAAATATTTCAAAAAAAATGGAGTTTTAACTTAATGTTCACAACTGACATGTAACTTGTTTCAGAGATTTAATAAAAAAAAATTGGAGTTTTAACCCAATGTTTTTATACATTTGAAGAACTATTTTTTTGAAAGAAAAATTATTTTCCAAAAAAATGTATCTTTAACTTAATGTTGACAACTTTGACATGTAACTTTGCTTTAGAGGTTTAATTTAAAAAAAGAGTTTTAACCCAATGTTGTTAACTTTGACATGTAACTTCATTGAAGTATAAAACTTTGTAAAACTTTATTTTAGATTAAAAAATGGAGATTTAACCCAATGTTGATAACTTTGACATGTAAATTTGCTTTAGAAATTTAATCCTTTTAAAAGATTCAAGACCCAATTTATTAAATTAAAAAATAAAAATGAATGAACAGAATGAAACTTACTTTGCCTTGATAGAAAAAATATCCTCACCAATGAGGGTATGAATGCCCCGTATACGATACTAAAAGAAATTTATCAGGACCATGCTCTAAACATGTACTGCAAGCACTTTTGGATATCAGTCTATCCGTAACAAAAGCCATCCGAGTATTTCATATAACAGCAGAAAAACCCTACACAGAAAATAACAATCTGCCTCCCTGCTGCTAAAAGCAGGGCATTTACTAAAAGATTCCACATTGGATATCGTCAAAAAAAAAAAAAAAAACAAAGCCACAGATCAATTGATCGACAAGTTTGATTAATCCGTTTCAAAATTTCCCCATTGTAATTCATCAAATGTCACACACATTAAAATCAAGCCATGTTACAAATATTCATAGTTTACAGAACACCCAAAACACTTCGCAGAAAAAACACCAAAAACAGAATCACAGATTATCATTATCAAAACTATCATTCTTAAACAAGACCTGCTGTCGGCGATCATTGATTTATCTATGCAGTCTATATTAAGCAAAAACTTGTAAAAAAACCTAAAAACCTAACAAGCAAGGTAAAGCTAAATAACAGATAAAAATCTGGGAGAGAAGCAGGAAATGTAGCAAAGTGTTCGAGGCACATTACGAATCGAGAATCGCAAGAGCACGGAGATTTGCTTCGTCGATATTGCCTCCTCTCAAAAGCAAACTAAGCCATCGCCAACAGACCGGCTAGTTCGCTCTGCAAAGGGGCTTTTGGCTTTCCCCAGCACAAATATTCACTATCAACGCCACAAGAAACAACTGCACTTATCTCAGGAGAGCCAGATCCGAATGGTAAACAACTTCATGGAGGGAACTCCACCAGAGACACACACGGACAGATACAATCCCAGATAGAGATAGCAGATGCCAAAACGGAAAGAAAACACATTGGAGACTGGAACCCCATGAACTGAATAAATTGCAATTTCGGTCGTACCGATCTAACCCTAACCCTAACCCTAAATCGTTTTTCGGCCGTCGTTCTTATCGACCCGAACCCTAACTTGTTTTTCAGCCGTCTCATCCACACATGGAAACACAAACCCTTGGTTGCCTTGAAAATAGAACACTCCAAACCACACTTGAATGTATGCCGCATGATTTTAAAAAATCATAACCTCCAATCAAACCCTAAATTTTGGATCCAAATAAGAGGATATGTCCATTCTTAAGGTACACATGTGTTTTTTTAAATATTTTAAAATATGTTAATTACCATTTAAAAAAATACCACATTCAATGTAAATATTTATATAAAGAGTATAAATATTTTCTAAATACGCTAATTACCATTTTACCATTTTAAGAAAAACCACATTCAATGTAGATATTTAAATGAATTTAAATATTTATTTAAAGAGATAAAACCCTAAACTCGAGGATAGTGGATTTTTTGATAACAAATCCTAAAATCACTTATTCATGTGAGGTGAGTGGATGAAGCTCAATTTAGACTTAGCAACTTCTTATATACTTCACTTATAACATACCTTAGCGGTTTAGGCTTGTAGTTGACTTGGTTAAACCACTATTTTCTAGATTTTTCGCAAATTCAAGTCCAAACGTTGGCACTTCTAAATACTCGCAATAGATTAGGGTTCACTTATGAAGGTGGTTGTTTCCTAGTGCAACAAGATTTTTGAAAACCTGTAATTGCATTGACTCTAATGGCGTTGGTGATTGAATCTGGCGGGTTTTGGGACGATACATGTGGACTTCGAGTCACTCCTCTACACCATGTTAAGGATGTAATCGAGGTAATACTTTAGCGGGTTGAACTAGATGGCTCTCCGGCGTTTGGAGGCTTTGGGCGTTGCCAATTCTGGCGGTGGTTCTGGTGGCCCGTTGATTATTTATTTTAGCA
>JASDQU010273692.1:0-15151 GCA_032191745.1 Picea mariana
TTGAGATTATAGGTTATAAAATTCTTTTGTATTTGCTCTATCTTTCTCTAGGATTCATGAGAGATACTATAGCCCCAGACTTCACATCCATAAAGAGTAACAAGTGTAACAAGAGTCTCAAACATGAGTTTCTTCTTATCCCAATTCTAAAGATCAGTTGATTTACAATTGTTTTCAAGCCCATAATAAGCTTTCCATCCAATAATCCTTTTCTTAATGTTATAATTCCAATTGAGCTTGTGGTGAATATCAATTCCAAGATATTTGTATGAAGTCACTTCCTCGAAGTTGTTGTTGTCATATACAAAGGTATCATAAGGGATCTTATTGGATTTAATAATCATGACCTTAGTCTTATCAGTATTAACAGTCATACCCATATTGGAGAAAAAATCCTTGAAGATTCTTAGTTGGTTTTCAAGATCATGGGGACTCCTTGCCATAAAAACGATATCGTCGACATAAAGAAGAAGATTGATGACTATAAATTTGTTTTTCAATTGCATTTTTTTGTTCAATTCTTTTTGTTTTCTTAGTTTTTTTTTTAGTTTTTAATTTATCCAAAAAAAATGAATTATATATTTTTTCAATATTTATAAATAGTGTTATTTAACTACAATTGTATTCTATGTATTGAAGTAAAGGTAAAAAATGTGTTAAACATGATATTTTCCACTATATTTAAAAAGTATGGAACCATAAATTAATTAAGGATAGATAATTATATGAAAAATATTTATTTCAAATAAAATAATTGGTGAACAACATTTTCAACATTGGATGAAGTATGGAAACATGATTAAAAACACCATTGAACAAAAAAAAAATTAGAAATTTTTTAAAATAGATGAAAAAACATCATTGAGGAAAAAAATTGAACAATTTGAAAATATGAAAAAAACACGTAAAAAGAGAGGGGGGGTGCTACTGGTAGCACCATTTTTAAAAACGGGGTAAAAATCTTGACCCCCCCCAAAACGAGAACTTTGCAGAGTTCTCGTTAAGTTGGTAATTATGTTTTGCACCAGGGTGTATTTAAATGGCTACATGTTTCTAATTAATCATACCTTCTATCTCCACCATGGAGGATTGATGGTCATCCTATCAATTTTCTAGGGAAACATTGATCCTATGAATGCTTTTATCCATGTCATTTACTATTGTTGCTTCTTGAATATTATGTACCTCTTGATTTGTGTTTTTATTTAAAGGACTATCTCTGTATAAGTGAGTTTTTTTGCAACCCCAACACCATAGAGGTGCCTTAACTATCTTTTTCACTAAATATGTAGGCTTGTTACTGTTCTGAAATGATACAAATTACTTTCCATTGAATTTGTTTCTCCTAAATGGGGCACTTTGTGATCGTTGTCGAGATTGCTTAAATTGTTTCTTCTTAGGATCAAACTTATCCTTGTTTATATTCTTCCATAATTTTTTATTTTCACAGCTCTGTTTAAATTGAGTAAAGCATAGTTTTGTATGCCTTATTACTTCATCCATTGTTTTTCTATCAAGAAATTCAATTTTATCTTTGCATTCTTGAAGCAAACAACTCATGAACCTTTGAAATTTTTCTTTCTCCTCCCTAAGATAAGGTACATATCTTATTAGATTCACAAATTTAGTGACAAAGTGTTCAATAGACATCTGTTCTAATTTAAGATCATGGAACTTCTTATCCTTTTCATCATAGTATCATTTCGTTAAATACTTTTTCTTAAAATGTTTCTTGAATATTTTCCAATTCAATTCAATGTTCCTAATATTGTTGATTGTTTTTGTCGCCTACCACCAAATGGCGACTTTTCCATTAAGCCAATATGAAACTAATATAACCATCAAGTTTCCCGGGTAATTGTAGATTTGGAAATATTTACTCATATTTATAAGCCAATCTTCTACTGCCTCCTCACACTCACCATCAAAACTGGGTAGCCTAATTTTATTAAACTCACTGAGTAATTTCTCTTCATGCCATCTCATTTTCTTATTTTTAGGTACAGTTTTATGCAAAGTGATTGTATCAGAGTTATGCTCACTACTTTATTTATTTAATAAATATGTTTTATCACTATTTGTTTGATGGATTTTACACTCATGTGACTCTTCATTGGAAAGTTCCTTTTTGGCGTCATTGGAAGCTTGTCCTACATTTCTAAACTGTTTAATTTAAGTCATGTTTTTAAGGAGCATCTCATTCAACTATTCTTGACCTTTACTTTCTTTGAGTATCTTTTCATTATCTACCTTTATGCTTTGTAGTTATTCTTTTATACTACGCATAGTTTCTAACTGTCCTAAGCATTTATTTTGAGGTTGTTCATTGTTTAGATCAACATACATTTATGGTTCACTTGATGTTGATTTACCAGGTACTTCAACCATGATACTTTATTTGTTGTTTCTGATATGTGAAAAAAATAATTGATGTCAATTCCTTTGCTTGTAAAATATTTACAGATCTATATTATTTGTTAAGAAAATTTTTTGTTCACTTGGAGCCCGTGAGGCCATAGTGTTTAAACCATGCTTTGATACCATTTATAATATCTCCTACTACTATCAATATTTTTTTTTAACATTCCTCATTAATAATTGTATACTTGTATGTCTATGCTTCAGATATAAAGATTAATATTCATTTTATAAGATTATTGAATATACTTGTCTAATTTTCATGGTGATTACATGATAGAGCATGGATTCAAAGACATCCATAATATTTACATTAGTTCTATCATATTTCTGATGGTTATATATTCTCGTGAGTCCTCTCTTTATCATAAGTAACACCATCCTCTTTACTTACTATTCCATTACATATTCATTCATAGATCAATATTGTACTTCTCTTACTTATTTCCATTGATTAATGTTCATTATGTGGATGTTATTATGGATCTAGGAGATTGGTGGGAACTCCTATCCATGATGGTAAAATCTATAACTCTTTTTGGTAATATGATTCATCAGTATTATGTGTTTTATAACACTTTCTAGAATCGATAGAGTAGTTATCAATATGGTCAACTATAACACCCCAAGTTTTGGGCCCCCATATTAAATAATGTATTGTTACATTGTTGAGAGGCTAGAGTTCCCAAACAATTATTAAAAGGCCAGTGTGCCTAAGAAATGTAATATTTTGATCATTATTCATAATAAATACATCGTTGGCTTCTAGACGGACTAGGACTAGAGTTATAGGGGGCTATGATTCCACAAGAGGGGGATTGAGGGGATATGTGCTAATTTATTTTATATTACCCATTTTTTGTAATGGCGCATAATTAGTTATGCAAGCTCTTGGGGGAAGGCCAAGAGGTTATTGACCCCCACGAATTACAAAGACATGTCCCTGGTCCGCGGAAGGGGTTCATTCTCTGTTTCACCCCCGTTCTCATTCTAGTGTTGTTGTTGGTCGCATCACACGTTAATTAAACCATTTTAATTCATTGTTCATATTCTCTCATGGAGTATACACTCCATTCGTTCCTTCACTCACTCATATTTCCTCATTTTTTGGTATCTTGTCTTGGGAAAGGAAGATGAACTACTAAAGATAAGCCGTAGTTTTGTTGGTTGTAGAGATTGTTGGTGTAATCCAGCCATGATTTGACGTCTGCATGTTTGAAATGCTTGGCTTGTGATCAACTTTGATCACAGCTGAGAGTCCTGAGAGTCCCAACATGGAGATTCTAGACCAGCTGCACTGGAGCCCTAGAAGGAGAGGGAATGCATGAGGGACTATGTGACAGAGAAGGATGTAGGTATATTATCTTGGGTGGTGCAAGCCTGGTAGAAGAGAGCTAGGTACTTGGATTTTTGTGAGTGATGGAGAAGCCCATGAGAGCTTGAGTGTTGATTGGTTTTGGAAGCCAAGTAACACTTTGGAACTTTCCTTGTGGATTCATAACCTTGGCTTGGGGTGACATTGTTGTTGAGATGTAGAACAACAATGCCTATGGTTGGGTGGAATGCCCTTGGTCTGCAACCAGTTGGTGTATTATTTTATAAAATATAAGTGCTCTTTTTTATGGTTTACTTGCTTATGTATTTATTTCCGTTGCGTATTAAATTATTATATATAAGATTTGTACTTATAATATGCCTGCTTTCTAGTTAATGTTGTGCATGTCTTTTATGTTTTAGTATGAATCTTGATCATTGCATGTATGCATTTCATGCTTCTTTATTAATTAAATGTTATCAAAGTCTCCAAATCATCCAAGAGGTGTGTTCTTGGTGTGGCATGCCATCATGTGGGAGGTTGGGTATGTTATAGTTGGTAACAGAGAAGAATGGTAGTGGAGCTTCCTGACCTGGATGGGTAGGGATGTTACAAATTGGTATCAGAGCTTTTGGTTCAAACATCGGACTATTACGGACCAGAAAAAGTGTGAATCGAGAATATTTGTTTCTATAGTTTTTAATATATATGTGTGAATTGGGGAAAATGGTGGAAGCGTTTGAGTGTAATCCCCCAAATTCATGAAAATATGTTTGTTTGAATGATTCCAAGATTATCTAAGAAGTTAATGGATTCGATCTGCAGAGTTGCAGAGCCGAATTTGAATTGGAAGGTCTAAAATTTGAGTTTTAATGGTCGTTGTAATGTTGGATAGAGTTGAATAATCGATGGTTGAGATCATGTTCAATCTTGGATCAACAGTCTCTATTCCTCCTTGAAAATTTTAAAAAATTTGAATGTTTGCAAGGTTGGGAGGAATTACCAAATCAACGACTGGGATTGATTCGACGATTTGAAAAATGAGGAACATCGACAATTCCTATTGATTTCGACTATTTGGGGAGTTGAATAAAACCAATGATCAAGATCCCTTTGGTTGAGAGATCAACGAACCAAATTCACCTGTGATTTTTTCAAAAATTCCAAGTGTGGAAGTTCTCCAACAAAAATCATCGACAACCGATCATCGAGGGTCGACGAATTGGGTGAAGGGTTGAAGATCAACCAAGAAAAATCTTCGATCTCCGATCATCGATGGTCAGGGATTGATAGATTCTGGTGAAGTTTTTCTCTTTCCCAGAAAAATAAATATTTGATCGTCGATGATCGATGGTTAGGGATCAACAAAAAAACTTTGATGTCCCGAACTTTGGAGTAAATCTGGACCCTTTATATTTTGGTACACATTTCCTAATATTAGCAAGGGTTTGTAAACACGATGTTCGATAGTCCGGGGGTGTGGTGGTATTCAACAGTGAAAAACCTTTGAAGTTCTAAACCCTAGAAAAAATCTAGATCGTTCGTGTTTGAGGACATGTGTCTGCAGATCAATCGATTCAGGAGTTCACAATTCTGTAGATTTCTGGTGTAGTGGGGAGAAGTCTCCCAAATTTATGAAGCCTCAAAGGCATGAGGCACTAGGGTGACGTGGCCTGTTGATGTCACCTAGGGTGACATGGAAAAACTTTAATCTTGCCATGTGTCACCGTGTTTCATGTTTTTCAAAGACCGTTTGTGCCAATTATTATATGACATGTGTCACCCATCAGATAGGGCCACATTTATGTGCCTTACTTTCTACCATGTGGCAGCAGATCTCGTAGTCTAGAGACTTGGCACTCTGGAGGATTCAAGGCATAAGAAATTGGGGTTGAGGACTCACAAAGGCTTGTAGGATAGAGTCCATCTTAGCCATTGATTATAGTAGACATGTGGCGTAAGATACCAGGGTCCAGAGACTTGGTACTCTGACAATTTTGAGTTTCCAGTTGCTTGGGTCGATAACTCCCGAAGGCTGGAGTTAATCTCCATCATTGATCAGGACATGATACGTGGCAACAGATCCTGCAATTTAGAGACTTGGAACTCCAAAAGAGTTGAGAGTGTGGACATTTTGGACTCACAAAGTTAGAGTCTCGAAGCTCCTGTTGAATTTCAATATCATCCCTCGATCAAGTTTCAACCACACAATCTCCAATATAATAATTCTAGTGCAGAAAAGAACCAGGAAGGATTTGGCCCGTGGTTTCAAGCCTTGGTCACTTGGGAAAGTGGTTTGAAGAAAGTGCTTATGAAAAATTGATTTCTGTATCGACCCAGGGATAACATGGAAGTGTTATTTATATAAATTCTTCATGATTTGAAATGATATGTAGAATTATGGATAAATTTTGTTTATCATATGCTTAATTTGGACAAAATGGTCACTTGGACATTTTGCATAATTAAGGGATTTACACACATCATCTCAGAATGCATATTGAAGAAATGGAAGAAGTCGAGGGAACCCTCATCCATGATAAAGAGGCCAAAGGACATAATACTAGAATTGGAAATGCAAAGACAAAATCCCATGGACGCAAGGGCCGAGGGGAGCAAGAATCATTGCTAGAAACTATGAAGATACTAAAACTAGAAGTGTAGATCTACAAGGAAAACAATGAGAGGATGATGAAGGAGAAAATTCAGATAAATGCTCGATTGTTGTAGAGCTTAAACTAGTTGCAAAGTCAAGCCAAAAATGGCTCAAAGAAAGAGGAAGAAGGCAGGTGTCATGAAAGAAGAAATGATCGTGGAAGAGCAGGTTATTCTAGAAGTGCAAGCAGAGTCACCTAGATTTAGGAGAGGAGTGAACTGATTAAAATAATGAATACAATAAAAACAGAGATATGAAGAACAAAATAGATATCTAATGAACAATATCTTCTATTGAATAAATTAAATAGGCCAAAATTGTAAAACTGCAGACCTGAAACACTTGCTCGAATGGTTGTATCTATATCTGAGAAGAGATGTGGATGCTACATGCATTTTTCTAATAAAAATGATTACAATGAGGCTCTAGAGGCCATTTTTGTATTACTCATGAATTCCAAAACCCTAGACATCCAAAAACCTAACCCTAGGAGGTGAAATGTCAAAATTCATGTGGGCCCCTATGGGTAAGTTTATTCCTCAACTTCTCGGGGTCATAAATTTTTCATATGACCTCCATTTTAGGCACGTGATAGCCCATTGAAAAGGTCTTTTAAAGAAATACACATTACACAGTCAAACTCTTACTCAGTCTACAATTTGATTGTGGCGAGAAAAAAAATCATTGTTTAGGGATCCAAAATGGTCCTGGAAGTATAACAAGATGTGTTGAAATTAAAACATTCAAAATAATCCATTTGGATTAGGTGAGAGGCCACCAGTATCCACTTGAAAGATGTGTAGGGATTTAGACAGCCCCAGAAGTGTAGAACCCATAATTACAAAGAAGTACAAAAGAATGTGTTGAACTAAAAACAAACAAGAGGAGCTAGTTGGAATAGGTGTGTGGCCACCAATATCCATCTCAATCAATCCTCCCCCCTTAGGAAGTAATGGTCTCGATTGTGTTGAGTTACCCCATCAGGAGAGGAAACTTCTACTGGATTTGGCCCTGGGTGATCCATTTTCCTTGGTGTAGGAGTTGCCCTACCTTGACAACCCGATAAACATGGATCTTCTATTGGCGAGTGCCCTTGTCTTGTGTGCCCACTATCTGATCAGTGGATGCTTTTTCCATGTAGTCAGGGTTGAGATCTATTGGTGTCAGTTATTATGCGATCTATGAGGTTCCAATAATGATGGAAAATATGGCCGAAGGAGGTCCACATTGAACAGTGGGTGCAAGCCAAGGAAGGGTAAGGTCCATAACGAAGTAGGAGGAGATATAAATGGGGCCCTGTGAGATGCTCCTTCTGCAAATGTAACCAGACTTTGTCTCCAACCTGAAACTGGTGTGGTACCCTGTGTTGATCATGGTGATGCTTGTACTTAGCATTGGATTTCTGTAAAATATCCTAGACCTGTTGGAGGACGTGATGAATCCTCTCAATGAATCTGGTGGCTTTATTAGTCTCAAACTGATCATGGGAAGAGTCGGTCTGTGTGGTGGCAAGAGGTAGTGCAACATCAATGGGACTATGGGCTATGGTTGGTGGAGTTATGGAGAGATATGTTGTAGCTATGTTGAACATATGGGAGACTCTCATCCCATGTACATGGATGCTTAGAGTTGCACATGTGCATGATGTGCACGATCATCTGATCGATGACCTCTATTTGGTCATCTATTTGGAGGTGGAAAGAAATGGGTTTAATGAGCATGGTGTCCAACAATGACTAGAGACTCAACCAAAATGTGTTGAGGAAATTTTTGTCCCAATCAGAGATGATGGTCTGTGGTATCCAAAAATGGACCCACACTCCTTTGAAGAAGAGCTTGGAAGTATCTGTTGTTGTGATATTGTTCTTACAGGATGTGAGGATGGCTATCTTTGAAAATCGATCAACGACCACAAATACATAGTCATTTCTATGCTTGGTGGAGGGAAGGATAGACATGTAATGCATTGTGATGGATTCCCAAGGTTTCTCGGGAGTAGGAAGAGGGGTGTATAAGCCTTGCTTCTTGATGCATGGCTTGTAGATGGCACAGGAAGTGCAAGATCTGATATACTTTTTTATGTCATGTCAATGTTTTTGCCAATAAAAATGTTTCTAAAGAATGGCCACAATTTTATCCATGCCAAAATGTCTTTCCATATGACTGTAGTGGGATTCCCAAATCATCTTTGCATGCTCGCTTGCAGGAACAAAAAAATGGACTAGATGGCATAATAGTCTGTCCTAAAAGTGAAAACCGGTGACAGTCGCACCTGTAACGAAGAGCTGATAGGTGGTGGTGAAGTCCGGATCTTTCTCATAAAGTTGGGGCCACTTAGATACCTCATGTCCACAGGAATGGAGCATAGTGGTGAGTGCATCCACGTGAGGTCGATTGAGGTAGTCAATGACACGATTTGATATCCCTATCTTATACTTGATGTTGAGATGGAACTATTGCAAGTAGGTGGACCACTTCTAATGGTGGTCGTTATGCAATTTACCTTGTGTCTGTATGAACTGCAGAGGCTTGTGATTAGTGTGAATGAACGTCTCCTTTGCCACAATGTAATGTTTCCATTTACAATAGGCATGTACAATGGAATACATTTCCTTGTCATAGGTGGGGTATTTCTGGACAGTATTTGAGAGTGTCTCACTATGGTATGCCATTGGATGACCATATTGAGTGAGAATTGTGCCTACAACATAGTTAGATGCATCAGTCTCAATCTTGAATGATTTTTGATGATTAGGAAAGGAGAGTACTGGAGCTGAGCACAAGCGATGCTTAAGATCATCGAATGCTCATTGTTGTTCCTTCCACCACATGAACTTTTCCCTGCCACCTCCCTTGGTCACTTGGTTGAGGGCCCATGTAATATGGGAGAATCCCAATACAAACTGTTCGTAGAAGTTGGCCAGTCCTAAGAAGATTTGAAGCATGGTTAGTGTGGCCGGTGCTGGACAATCACGGATTACTTGTATCTTAGCTAGATCAACATGTACCCCATTCTCATCAACAATGTAGCCCAAGTATAGCTTGTGCTACCACAGAGTGCTCAAAACTTGTTGAATATGTCACATGTTCTCCTCCAAAGTTATTCTTAATATTAGGATGTCATCCAAATATACCACCACATAAGAGTTGGTGAAGGGTCTCAATACATCATCCATCAACCTCATGAAATTGGATGGTGCATTTGTTAAGCCAAATGGCATGACCAACCATTCGAAGAGACCTTATTTATATGTGAAGGTTGTCTTCAATACATTAGTTGGTTTCATAGGAATATGGTGGTAGCCAAACATTAGTTCAATCTTGTTGAATAAGTTTCCCCCCTTCAGTTGTTCAAGAAGGTCGTCAATCCTGGGAATTGGGTATCAGTTCTTGAAAGTGATTTTGTTTAAGGATCTGTAATCAATGCAGAGTCTCCAAGTCCCATCCTTCTTCTGTACCAACACAATTGGGCTTCCAAAAGGTGAGGAGTTGGGTCTAATGTGCCCCTTTTGAATAAGCTCTTGGATATGAAGCCTAATCTCATCATTTTCCATCAGCAAGCAATGATAGACTAGTCCATTAGGTAGAGGTTCACCGAGGGTCAGATCAACTGAATTCTTGACTTGGTAGTGTGTCGGTACCCTAGTGGGAGAGGAGAAGACGTATTTGTATTCTTCCACATTCTCGTCCACCTTCTTATGCTGCAAAGAAAGGATCTGTGTAGAGGACACATATGGGGTTGCGACCTTCTGCTTACTATGAGCATGGATCACAAAGAGGATGAACTTCCTATTTTGTGAAATGAACTTACTGCATTTCTTAGTGGAGAATAAAGAAATAACAATAGGTGACGCTACCTCTGGTATCCTGTACAATTGTCTAGCCAATGTAATAATAACACTGTGGGGTCTAGACTCATATATAGCATGATTGTTCCACAAATATGGTTGTCCTAAAAGAACATCACAAACTTCAAGGGGATAAATATCACACCATGCCTCATCTTTGAAAGGCTTAATGTTGTAGGGAAGATGGAATTATTGGCAGACATAGAGATCTCTCCCTTAGTGAACCCAGCTGATGGTGTAGGGATGTGGGTGCAGTGTCTTCGGCAAGTCCAGCCGCTTGAAGAACCAACATGTTCCCCACTCATGTAGTCATGGTC
Source organism: Picea mariana (assembly GCA_032191745.1). Classification (NCBI taxonomy): domain Eukaryota; kingdom Viridiplantae; phylum Streptophyta; class Pinopsida; order Pinales; family Pinaceae; genus Picea; species Picea mariana. The sequence continues at coordinate 10,555 of JASDQU010273692.1, forward strand.
AGTTGATTTCAACATGGTTGTTCCATTTGTCCACTTGCAATTAATTATAAAATATTATGTTTCATACAAGTTTCACAGTCAAGTAGTTATTTGGATCAAATCATATCTCTACCCAATAGTCATAAATCAATAATTACAATTTATCAAATTCAAAATTCAGAATTGCCATTAATGGCAAAAATTTTCCAAATTTGAATTTACTAAAAACAGAATAATTATCTAACAAATTTGAATTTCAAAAATACTTTACTTTTGGGGATGTCACAAATAAGCTCCTTATGGAGTCCATGTGTTTTAATTTTTTAGTAGAATAGTGTACATATTTCCCTATTTTCTTCGACGAAAGTTTTGAGCTAGACTCCATAGCCCAATAGCTAAGGCACTGGAACTGCGCATTCTTGGCAGCTCACAAGGATCATGCCATCCCATGTGGAGCCAAATTTTATCACATAAGACTGTCTAAGGGTTACAAAGTGACCCAGTCCTTTGCCTGCACATGTATCATCCTTGAGCTCAAGATTAAGCTTTCAGAACAATCTATTTTGGGCTTCAAGCACAAGCAGCAGGAAGTTTAGTCTTTCAGCGATGGATATTCCTAGAGAAATTCAGACCAACGGCTCACTGACATTCAGAACCTTAAATTTGCACAAAGTATAACGCTGGGAAAAAACCATGAAGTAAGCATGAGCCATTGATCTTGAGGGGGACAAGTGACAGTCAATCCAAGCATTCAGGGAAATGAGCTTTGGGAGTTTTGAAGTGAGAAGAACATAAAACTTCCAAAGAGATGACGCTCAAACTACTGAAGCAATCATGGACCAATGAACTCAAAATCAGTAGGGATTCATTGATCTTAGCGGCAGTTCCTCCCAAAGTCCTGAAGGCCCGAAGCGCCCAAAGTCCTGAAGTGGCCAAAGTCTCGAAGTGACAAAGCACATGGAAATAGATCTTTCTCTTCTGGGTTTTTCCTCCATGGGGTTTTTGATGTTTCACTTTCAAAACACCCGAATCCAGAAGGCCTGGAGTAAGTCTCATCTGTCTGATTCAAATGGACATGCAGTGCCATATCTAGAGCTCGAAAGGAAAGAAAGGGGGCGGAAAGCACGAAGACCCAAAGTAGCTCTTGATCATTGATCGAGAAGGAAGAATAAGTGTCATTGATCTGGTTGAAGGGGTCAAAGTCTCGAAATAGGAACAAATTCATTGATTGAAGAGGAAAGGTGTCGCCAGATCTATAGCTCTGGGTAAAATCACATGGAAGACAACGAGGTTTGAGACTTTATTTCCCTGAAGTCTGGAGCCATGAAGGGATCTCGGTCCTCAATATCTAGAGGCCATGCGTCATTAGATCCTTAATTCCAGATGTTTTTCTTAAAGGAAAAATAATTTTGAGTTTTCAGTTTCCCAGACCGTGGAGACCCGAAGGAGATCTTAGTTGTCATTTTAAGAGGATACGTAGCAGTGATCAGTATGGACATGTGGTGCACTTTCTAGTCGTGACACAAGGCACCTATTCGACAGTGACACATGGCACTTAGTCAAGGCAACTGTGGGCATATCGTTCACTTCTTTTTTAGTGACATGTGTCACTTCTCTTTCATGACATGTTAACATAGCAGTGACAGGTCATTCTCTGGGAGGTGTTATTGTTCAAATTCAAGAGTAGCATCCCCCTCCCCTAGGGAATAGTTTGGCAGATTCTAAAGTTGGTGGGCGGTTAAGCTTGGAAGTATCACTAAATATAGAAGGTGTGCCCAGATCGCAGACCGCGTCCAAATCAACAACCATGATTCAATGCGGTGTGCAACTTGCTCAATTGATAAAATTATTGAGTGGTCCCAAAATCGAAACCGTGGCTTGGTGAAAGTGATACATGGAAAAAGGCGGCGGATTGAGGGAACACAAGTGGTGTGAGTTGAAATCACTTTTGATGGACCCACAATCACATTCTCGTATAATGTCAAATCCAAGAGCAGCGCATGACCACCCCCTAGGCACTAAGCCTCTTCCTGATCTCGAGGTTTCAGTTAATAAATGAAAGGAATGGTGGTTGAAACCTCAAATCACTCAGTAATTGGAAGGCATGGAAAGTCTGACCGTGAGGACTAAACCGTCAGCCCATGGTACCCCTGTGGATAGATTTCCCTGCAAAAACCATGTCAATCTGAGCTCACGTCTGACAGAGGGATACATGCATAGTCTGATAGAAGACTGCTCATATGAAATTATTTGAATGTAGAGATAAGATCACACTCGTGATAGTAGGGGACTGTTTTTAGTATAAATAAGTAGTTTTGATATTTTGTTAAGGTTGTCAACTAGTTGAGCAGAGATCCCTATTTTGTAATGTTTTGATGCCAGAACTGTTCTCTGGTTATGTATCAAATTTGAGACTTTCATGTTAATATAAGTCAACTTATTTTCATCTCTCTATAAAAACTGTGCTAAAACACTCATGCATGGAGGATCCAGTCGAGTTGTTGTAGCTGCATTGTGATGTATATTTGATCATTGTGCTTTTGTGACTATGTTTTTTGGACATATTTTAGTGTGTGAAGCTTGATCTCAAGAGTGATCTTGAGTCTGATTTTTTCTTCTCCAAGTTGCTTGAAAGACTGATTCTCATAGCAGTCTTGTTCACCTTTATCACTAAGTCTTCTCTCTGCTCACACTTAAACTCAATTCACTAACTGAAGTTAATGTGGCCCTCACTTCCCTCTGCATTTATTGTCCAGTTCCATGTTGAACATCATTCATATATTGATTTTTTCCATTGAACTCCACTCATATAAAACCAACAACCACCAAAAACTCTGATGGGTACTAGGCTTATCCTCCCACAATCTAAGGGTGACTCTCATTGCTAACATATACATATATATCAAATAACATAACATTATAATCCAACAACATTATCATCAGAATCCATAAGAGAAACTACAACCATATACTAAAACCGGATCACTTGTATGCCTCCTTGCCGTTAGTGGAGATATAACAATAAAGTCCATCAAAATGACCTCCAATTTTGATTATGGAATAGCGTGGGGATTTATTAATCCTATTGGATGTCTATGTTCAACCTTTGCTTGATAATATTCTAGACATCTCACCATGTAGTTGAATATTTCCTCCTTCATTCCTTTTCAGAAGAATAAGGGCTTAAGGTCTGCCCTCATCTTCATGACTCCTGGATGAGCCATGTACACTGCTCTATGATATTCGTTTAAGATAAAATTCTCAACTCGTCGTTATGCGGTACATAAATCCAGTTATTATACCTCATTAATCCGTTGTTTTCCACAATAAATACCTCAAATTTTGGTACCAACATGGTGTCTTGTTAGATAGTTTCCTTAACCTCTTTATACCAGTCATCATTGCAATGTATAGTTAAAATGTTTTCATGAAGATTCGTCTGAAGAGGTATCACTAAAAATATGCATGGTCTCCGACTTAACACATCTGCCACTTTGTTCACAGTTCCTTTTATGTAGGTAATCTCAAAATCATACTCGCTAAGAAGTTATGACCAATGACTTTGTCGCGAGTTCAAGTCAGGTAATTTTAGTATCAGCGTTGTCATCAACGACTCCTTGAGCCTTCAAAATGCTTTCGCGCATTTCTCGGTCCATACATTTTCTTGTTTTTCTTCTGCAATTTCGTAATCAGATTTGCTATCTTTGACAAACCTTCGATAAACTACTGATAATATATAGATAAACCCATAAAGCTACGTACTTATAGCACATTCATTGGCATAATCCATTCCATAATATCCTCTACCTTCAAGGGATCCAAAGCGATACCTTCATCGAAGATAACATGCCCTAAATAATGAATCCTTAATTTATAAAAAGAGAATTTCGACAGTTTCCTGTATAATTTGTTCTGTCGTAAACATTGTAGTACCAAGCACAAATGTTCACAAATGAATACTTGAACAATATTGTCCAAGTATTCATGGAACACCCCATTTATGAATATCATGAATACACCTGGGGCATTTTTCTTTCCAAACAGTAAAATGATAAACTCATAATGTTCGAACCTCATCTTGAATGCGGTATTGGAAATGTATTCCTCTTTGATTCAAAACTGGCGATATCCTTATCTCAAGTGGATCTTTGAAAACACCATCACGCCTTTCATTTGGTCAAACAAATTGTCTATTCTTAGCGACGGATACTGGTTCTTGGTCGTTGCCTTGTTAAATTGACGGTAGTCAATGTAGAGTCTCCATGACCCATCCTTCTTCCATATGAAAATAACAAGCACACTACAAGGTGACACACTTGGACATATAATTCCTAGGTCCAATAGCTCTTTCATTTGCATTTTCAACTTCTCTAACTCAAGGGTCGACATTTGATAAGGCATTTTTTATCACTAAAATTTTGTCCGCAAAAGTTACAGGAATCTAGCATCTCCAAACACCTATTAGTTCACCCACAGCTTCAAAAATGCATTTCCAAAACGCACAAACTATACAACTTGATCCGGATTTTATGAGCAGAACGAAATGAATACAGATTATTAATAGGTGCTTAACACGAAAATAACAGAGATACAGTAAAACTGGTTTTCTATTAAATAA
>JASDQU010273693.1:1596-13346 GCA_032191745.1 Picea mariana
ACTGATTTTCCCATCGATCGACGGTTCACAGTAATTGCGGGCTGCCAACGTGCTTGCTCTTTATCGGAGAGTTTTGTCCCCGCAATTAGAAAAGTGTTCACCCAATATCGATTGAATCGTGGTCGTTGATCACAATCCGGATGAGATCAATGGCGCTAGCGAATAGCGGGTTGCAAACTTAGTGCGTTCGCTAATTTTTCCTCCACTCCCTACAATGATTCCGCACCGTCGATTTTTCGTTCTCAGATCGACGGTTATCCGTGGTTCCTTCTCTCTTAGCACCCTTTTCCCTCAGGCTATAACCTGGGGCTTAACCTCCCTAAGAGCTTCGACGTTTCTCTCCTCACGGTGTGACCACTCTTCCGGAATCACAATCTGCTAACACCTGTCCAATTTCGATGGACGGATTGGATGGACCCCAACGCTCCGGCCTTCGGGAGTTCTCACGCCACCCAATTCCACTTTTCCTTGGAGTGAATTTTCTCCGGATTGGAATATCTTCTGCCATGCGTCGTCCTTCATGGACGACCCTGATGACCTTGCAACTTCGGCGATTTTTCTCTTCTCTCCATGCAAATTCTCCCAAACTTGAGAAAAATTGTAAGTGTTCAAAGGTCTATGGCCCTTGAGCTTTCTCCTACGAGTTGACCGTTGGGTCTCGACTTGCTTATGGGAACGCTATCCCTTCTGAGATTTCAAACTTGAAACTAGTTCGCTCCTACGCACACTCCTTGCGCTTGACTGGCCTTCAGATGGTTGTCTTTCAACACTTCGTCCGAGTGTTGGCCTAGTGCACTACTTGCACAGGTCTTCCTCTAGAGTATTCAACAACTATGTTTCACCTTGAGCTTCAACTGCTTAGACCTCATAGGTCTCTATCCCTTTCATTCCTCGAAGGGGTATCTGTGCCCTCTTGGCAACTTCTACTCAAGAACTCCTTGTTGAGCTTACAGAGTGTTCAATAACTCTGTGACTATCTTCTCCTTGAGACTCTTCTTCTCAGAACTCAAACAGAGTTCACGTGTGCACACTTACACCTACTCAATTCCCTCCTGGCAGAGCTCTACAAAATCTTCAACAATTATGTCTCTCTGTGCCTCCTCTACAAAGTCTCTCCTCCAAGGTGTTCAGTAACCTTTAGGATCCTCTTGAGATTGTGAATGTTCTGGTGTTCCCTCCTGGCACGTTCTTCTCTGATTCGGAAGAGTTCAGATGCACACTCCTTGCGCTAGCTACATAGTTTCAACACTTTGTTGTGCACTCCTTGCACAACCTAAAGAACCCAAAACAACTCAACAACCCTCAAACAAATAGTGGAATCTATCTACACCCTGCATATGGAACTTATCATACATCTACAACATATATTCATATAAACACAAAATAACATTCATAAACAATCAATACACAGGAATTGATAAACAGTGAAATATGTTCTTTTTGTATAAAAACCTGAATGTCAATTACAATACATGATATCGAACTGCTATAGAGTCTTAGCTCTTCTCCTCTCCTCTCCCTCAACTTCCTACTGAAATCTGATACAAATATCTCCTTACAAAAGAGGGGCTCCTCGAGCCTTTTTTTTTCTTCAAGCTACCTAACTCTCATTAATTTCATTGAACTACATTCAATGGCCATCTAATCCGAATCAGATCTAGATCTCATCAGCTTGTCAGCCATTAAAGGCGACCTTGTCTCCAGCATGTACAAAGGCAATAGCCCGGCTCTTCCATCCTGACATCATTTAATTGCATTAAGATACAATTTTAAATTTTAAATTTGAGGCAAAAAATGAGAGGGTCGGAGCCTCTCCCCTCCTTGAATGTGCATTGATGTGTTGGAATGTTGGCGCATTGTTGAGGTGGAGCAATGCTCCTGCATCATACTCCACTACTGGGAAAATCATGAGCTCCTGCTCATGATCTCCTCTGTCCTAGTGTTGAAATCCTCCTGGATCCCAAACTTTCCCTTGGAGTTGTCCTCCCGCTCCTCTACTTTGTTGTTGATGATGCTTCCCTACTGCTCTTGTAGGCTTCCTTCTGCTCAGCTCCTCCTTGCTGGCAGTTTCTTGTATTGACCTCAACATCAGCCTCCTTACCTCCTCTATGACTTCTTCCAACCGATCTGTTGGTTGGCTCTTCCTTTGCAGTCTACTCGGCTGCAACTCTTCTTCCTTATACACATCAAAGGGAAGATCATCATGATCCCCCGTGTTGTTTTCTTCTTCTGTGGCCTTCACTTGCCACTTCCCTGCAGATTCAGATTTTACAGCCTCCTTACTAAGCTTCTACTTAGCTCCCTCCTCTAACAGGTTAGATTATGCCATCTCCTCTGTTGGTACATCTCCAGCTTCCTCCAGCTGCTCCTTGGGCTGGTGTGCTCCTTCACATGTTTCCAACTTGATCTTTTGGATGTGCTTGCTCTGCCCTATCACCCTTCTCTCTAGGGATTCCAATTCTTCACACAACTCTGCAAAGTCTATGTTGTATGTTTCCTCTTCTGCTGCAGGCTCCAGTGCTACAGTCATCTCATGTTCATCTCCTTAGCTGAAATTTTTGAGCCATTCATATGAATGCTCTTCTCCTTTTGTTGGGGCAGATATCAGTGTATGATCCTTCTCCTCCTCTTTGATAGTCTCTGCTGGATTTATTTCCTCTGCTGCACTTTCATCATGTGTGTTGGCCTCTACTTGGATGTTTGGCAGGAATAATTGAATTCCCCCAATGATCAAAATGCATTTATGATCCTCCTCCATCATCTCTCATTGTTGATATGAACCCCTAACTGATTTCATCCCTTCTCCCTTGCCCACCTGGAAATGTGGGTTTTCTCCTCTGCCCTCCTAGCAGTCTATGAGATCCTCCATTGATCCCGTCTCATTTCCCACCTGGCAATCTGAAATTTCACCACTGCCCTCCTGGCATTTCATGAGATCCTATGATCTCAGCTCATTGCCCACCTGACAATCTACGAGATCTCTGCTTGATCTCCTCTCCTCATCATTGAGGCTTTCTCCTACTTCTAGTTCATAGATGTAAACCACTTTTACTGTGTCACCGAGGGTTTCAACTTCCCTCGGTCGTCTTCTCATTACCTGTTGCTGCCTTCTGGCAAACAACTTTTGAACAGGCCATTTTTCCTTCATGTTCAGAGGCCATTCGTACCTCCAATGTACCTTTGCCTCTTGTTGCATCTTCAATGCTAGCATCTCCATCTCTTCTCTTATCTCCTTGAGCTCTTTATCCACCTCATCTTTGTTTTTTTGTTGGCAGTCCTTTCCTTGACCATGCCTATGGCCTTCAGTAGCATTTCACTCTGTCTTCACTTTCTCTTCCTTTGCATGTTATCTATAGACAAAAAATTGGTCTCTGATACCACCTGCAGCAAACTCCCCCTACTCTCCCTCGGGGCTGCTCGACCTCTCGGTCAAGGATCATTCAAATCAAGGAGTTAGATCGACTCTTTGGGCCTATGTTGGACCCCAAACTAATTTACACAGACCCTGTTATCACCCTCAGGGTTTTCAAGGTCATGATCTGGTCGTTACCGATTTTATCGTCGATCAACGGTTCATAGTAATTGTGGGTTGCGAACTTGCTCTCTCTTTATTGGAGAGTTTTGTCCCCGCAATCATAAAAGTGTTCACCCAATCTCAATTGAATCGTGGTTGTTGATCACAATCTCGATGAGATCAACGACGCTAGCGAATAGCGGGCTACGAACTTAGCGCATTTGCTAATTTTTCCTTCGATCCCCGCAATGATTCCCCACCGTCGATTTTTCGTTCTCACATTGATGGTTATCCAAGGTCCCTTCTCTCTTAGCACCCTTTTCCCTCGAGCTATGACCCGAGGCTTAACCTCCCTAAGTGCTTCGGGCTTCGACGTTTCTCTCCTCACCTTGCAACCACTTCTTCCAGAATCACAATCTGCTGACACCTGTCCAATTTCAATGGACGGCTTGGATCGAACCCGACGCTCCTACCTTCAGGAGTTCTCACGCCACCCAATTCCACTTTTCCTTGTAGTGATTTTTCTCTGGATTGGTAAATATTTTGCTACGCGTCCTCCTTCATGGGTGACCCTGATGACCTCACAAATTCGACGATTTTACTCTTCTCTCCACGCAAATTCTCCTGAACTTGAGAAAATTTGTAAGTTTTCAAAGGTTTGTGTCCCTTGAGCTTTCTCCTGCGATCTGACCACTAGGTCTTGACTTGCTTCTGGGAATTGTATCCCATCCGAGCTTTTGAACTTGAAACCAGTTTGCTCCTACACACACTCCTTGCACTTGATTAGCCTTCAGATGGTTGTCTTTAACCACTTTGTCTGAGTGTTGGCCTGGTGCATTCCTTTCATAGGTCTTCCTCCAGAGTATTCAACAACTTTGTTTCACCTTGAGCTTCAACTGCTCAGGCCTCAAAGGTCTCTATCCCTTTCGTTCCTCAAAGGGGTATATGTTCCCTCTTGGAAACTTCTACTCAAGCACTCATTTATGAGCTTACAGAATGTTCAATAACTCCGTGAGTGTCTTCTCCTTGACACTCTTCTTCTCAAAAATCAAATAGATTTCACTCCTTGACACTCCTTGTACGGCCTAAAGAACCCAAAACAACTCAACAACCCTCAAACAGATAGTGGAATCTATCTTAACCCTGCAGATGGAACTTATCATACATCTACAACATATATTCATATAAACACAAAATGGCATTCATAAACAATCAATACATAGGAATTGATAAACAGTGAAATCTATTTTTTTTTGTATAAAAACCTAAATGTCAATTACAATACATGAGCTCTGACTGCTACAAAGTCTCGGCTCTTCTCCTCTCCTCTCCCTTAACTTCCTAATGAAATATAATACAAATATCTCCTTACAAAAGAGGGGCTCCTCGAGCCTTTTTTTTCTCCAAGCTACCTAACTCTCATTAATTTCATTAAATTACATTCAATGGCCATCTAATCTGAATCGGATCTAGATCTCATCAGCTTGTCAGCCATTAAAGGTGACCTTATCTCCAACCTGTACAAAGGAAATAGCTCGACTCTTCCATCCTGACAGCATTTAATTACATTAAGATACAATTTTAAATTTTAAATTTGGGGCAAAAATGGGAGGGTTGGAGCCTCTCCCCTCCTTGAATGCACACTAATGTGTTGGAATGATGGCGCATTGTTGAAATGGATCAATTATCCTACATCAGGGAGCGATCAAATCTATAGATTTCCTTGGGTTTCATTCGAGCAGGGATAAGAGGGAGAGTGTTGTCATGATGAGGTGGTCGGACAACATGGTAGTTGACGTGCTCAGAAGATCATACGAGGTGACAGATGATTGGTCGATTGGATAAGTGAGGGCCCCACTGGAGCAAGGAATAAAGATGGAAGGAGCGTCGATTATGATGGATCGTCGAAGACTATGGAAGTGCCTAATGACAATGGAACGTCGACGACGAGGGATCGTCGATGACGAGGAAGGTTAGAAGAATTGCCTACGACAATGGATCACCGATGATGAGAAAGGACGTGTGGTAGGTCGTGGAAGTGCCATGTTTCTAAGGATTCCAACATGACAATTGAGCGACGTTGAGGGTTGGTTAACTATCAGCTAACTCAAGTCATCGAGGGGATAGGGACCATTGATCTCTCGCTTCTGAGAAACGTTGGATCTGTCATCGTCGGGGAGTGGAGTCAGGGAGGTAAAAAACCATGAGAGAATGTAGCTCTGACGATGACATATGGCTTGTGACATCTTCATCGGAGGATGGATTCGGGAGAGTCCAAGTGCTAGGAAGCGGAAAGCTCTTACGACAAGAAGGCTCGATGACCTCATCGTCAGTGAAAGCAGTTGAAAGACTGGGAGTACATTAAATGGGTAGATCCCGATGACAAAGAGGAAAGGTGGTGGGTACCGCTTCAATGATGTCAACACCACATCGGATGGCAAAGGAACGAGGGAACCACATGGATGCCACGTGGCAGTGAGGTAGAAAAAGTGGGTGAAGACTTAGGAAACTTTGGGAAGCCATAACTTTTGATCTCGGACTCGGATTTAAGTATGGTTACAGGCGTTGGAAAGCTATCGAATAGTATGATCCAACTAAGAGGTTTAATTAGAGATAATAATAAAATAAAATAGAGAGAATTCTCAATAAATAAAGGGAAGGCTAAAAGGGGAAGAAGATCAAAGGATTCCCCCACATGCATCTCAAAGTTGGAGCAACCATGAAGAAAGGATATTGTGTTAACCTATTCCTACAGCCATAGAAGGAGATGAAATCAATTATGTGATTAAGAGGACATTCACCAATACATGAGAAACATAATATTTCCTTTCCTTTAAGAAAAATTATGAACAAATACTGACAGTGAAGCAAATGAGGAGGAGAGGTTTTCCGAAGGCAATCATTCATGATCTGGATTAAATAACTATCATGATAGCTTCTTGCACCTAATCTCCAACACATAGAAAGGATTAGTGACCTCATGATTCAATTCTAAGAGTTGTCCAATATATGAGATTATAAAGATGAAGATGTTAGGCACCACATGATAGCATGAGTATGTAGACTTTGAATACGTAACTCAGAAAAAAGATTAATAACTAGCATCAAATTCATTCAAGACATGTGCTAGATCATCGAACCACACAGTCACATAAGAGTCATGAAGAAATCTGAAATCATGAGATCAAAAGATGCAATCACCCACTATCAAATACCATCATCAATCAAGACCAAACCCAAACCCCCTCGAGGTAGGAAAAGAAGTAGCATAGGCTCCAGCAGTAGAGGATTAGGCAATAGGATCAAAATTTTAGTAGGGGGCCCTTTCCCTTTCACTTGTAAAAGAAAAATTAAAAAGGGGGTTTGTTGTGGCCACAATGATTCCAAAGACTCAGATGTTCATATATCGTATGTCATACTCTGTGGAAAAGCTAGCCAGAGATAAAGTCACGTTGTTGTAATTTTGAAACAAGATATACTTGTTGTTAAACATTTCTGAACTATGTAATGAGAGTGTTGTAATTTTAATATTTGCTCTATTTTAATACAAATTCGAGCCCGATTCATGGTATCTACTTATCTGTGATCGTTTGATTTTTTCTTCACTCACTATCAGGATAGGTAAGGGCCCACCTCTCCTGGGATGTTGAGCTAAGTGTACAATACTCATTTTAGATCAATTATCAATTTTATTTATATCACAATAATTAACTTGTGTTAATTCCATTGATTTCTGTGTAATAATTGTTTGCAATGATAACTTTGTTTTACATCAGAACATTTTGATAATTTCCACATAGAATCATACTCTGTGATGTTTGATATCTAAGGTTTGTTCATATCTAGATTGTGTTATTAAATATGAGATAGTTCCACCAACGGTTAGTTTTATTATGTTCTATGTCTCATTGGAACGTTTCTATATTCGCAAGAATGGTTTGGTAATTGCCCGCAATTATTTTCCTATTGTGTGCATAATAGAGTAAACTATGTCTTCCTATTTTTAAGAAGGCATTGTTACATAAAGCTCCTTAAGAACTAATCCATCACTAATGTGGAAATGTATGAACATTTAATATGGAAGATTACATTTCGGTACCTGAATGTGAGATTAGTTCCGAGAGTTTATGTCATTTCTTTGAATACTCTGTGTGAATGAGTGAATCTGGTATAATCTTGTAACAAGACTCATTTAAATCACAATTGCAAAAAAATTGCATCTTTGAATGTGAAACTGTTGAGCCATTATACAAGCTTATTATGTCACACATATCACATTACACATGGATTTGTTGTTTGTATTGTTACTCTGCAACTGGTAAATTATTAATTAGGTCTGTGGCATGCATCTTAGGTTTTGAGTAACCTGTAGCAAATCGATTCGAAATGCCATCCCAAGTGACACTTTGTTGATGTCTTAGAGTATAATTCATTTTCATCATTAGTTGAACTTTCTTGTAACTGTATAACCTCATTTCCTAGGATGAACGTTATCTTGTTCTAGTGAAAGATTGTGTATTGAGTTTTTAAGGGGATCGGAACAGAGAGCTCACTATTAGAGATTGAAATTGATTTAGTATTTTTATTTTGGTTTCTCTGCATGTTTGATGAGTTGATTGAGTTTTGGTGTGGAGTGATTGTCCTTTGAGACCATAGAGTGGACTTAGACTTATCCTTAGACTTCAACCTTTTTCCTGGACAGATTGTGTTTACAGCTCATAAGTTTACGAACTGAATTAACAAGTACAAGGTGTATTAATGTAACAATTAATTTACCCAACATTTTTGGTGTCGTTTCCGAGGAGATGTTAAAAGATAAATGGTAGAAGGATAGTTTTGTTAGTTAGTTGTTTGTATTAAGTTTTCTCACTACATTGCAGATTCAGTGGAGGACAAGACGATAAGATGAAAAGGTACCCTCCCTTTTGAATTTATGCAAGGGTTATAGCCTGACGTATTCACTTTGGCGAGTCTATCCAAACCCCTCTCTGTCACATTTTTGGCACCGTTGTCAGGGAGTTGTTAAAAGGTAAATGGTAGAAGGATAGATTTGTTAGTTAGTTGTTTCTATTTTGTTTTCTCACTACATTACAGATTTGGCGGAGCACAAGATGGTAAGATGCAAAGGCGCCCTCGCTTTTGAATTTTTGCAAGGGTTCTAGCCCGATGCATTCACTTTGGTGAGTCTATCCAAACCCTTCTATGTCACGTAGTTGACTAATGGTTAGATATAAAGATTATAGATTGCTTAAAGTTGCTTTGAATGGCATGCTTTTATTCATGTTAATTTCATTTATTTTTCTTAGTCTAAGGTGTTGTAAGAGCCCCCATACTACTAATCCATTTATAAGCAGGAGATCTAGACCAGCAGGAAAAATTCAAAGAAACTCAAGAACTTGTTGAGTGGAGGAGGGCATGCCACCACAAGGATCTCCTTAAATCATTTTCCAAAGTTCAATATTGTCACTAGGGATGAGTTTGTATCTCTGAAAGCAAAGGAGGATCCATGAATAATTTCCACAAGAGGAATTACAAGTTTATTCTAGTTATCCTCTTTAGCATGAGGAAGAGATCAAAGAGTCATGGACAATAACCAATGAAGAACAAACATTGGAGCCAGAAATCAAAGAATTCATTACATATTTGTCACTAGATCCAGATCCCTTGTACACTGAGGAGATTGATGAAATTTCTAAAGAACTACATGGCATGACAACCAAAGAAGAGATCCAAGAGCACAAAGACTACATTGAGACTTGGTTCCAAACAGTCATTAGGCCACAATATTCAATATTCCTCCATTCTTCAACACTTCTTGGCATCATCTCCACAAAAGCAGCTAGCCTCTCATATCCCGATACTTATTGAGGTACACTTTTCAGATTTGGATATGAGTTTAACAAAGATCCTACTGCATAAATGGATGCATTGGAAATGATCCTACACTCGAGGAGAATTTATGTTTTCCAAGTAGAGTAGGATAGTGTAAACAAATGAATAAAATAGTAAAGAGAAAAATAAGTCTAGTTGTGAAAACTAGTTTATTGGCACAACTGGACATGAGATTTGCTTGAAAACCGAGCAATTGACAGGAAAGACTCACAATAAATTTTCCATTCAGTTGTTCATTCTACCATATACTCTTCAAATTATTATGTTCACCCTCGTGTCATATGATGGGGGATTCAACAAGTCCTTCCTTCTAACAACTTTGCCTCCATCGAATTCAACACAACATCTGGGGGATCAAAGTCAGATATTTCAGTGGTACCTAGAGGCTTGCATACATCAATGGCAGGTTCTCTCACTAATGACAGTGGGGATTCATTAATGCCTCATGTTTTTCAAATCTTGCAGGACACTTGAAAACAAATCACTTATTTGTGGCCACCAAGATGTACCAGGGGCACCTTGACTCTCATCATCATCAAAGGTGACTAGTCTCACATTGGTTAACACCTTTCATCATTGGTTGGTAATCCAATTATTCTTGTCTATGTTCAACTTTGACAAATTTATTCACATAGATAGGATTGTGCCAAGTTGGGTTTCGATGAAGATCAATTGGTTCGTGGTTCTAATTGCAGTTTGTATATGTGTGAATAAAAGCGAAATAGGATGCAAGGCAGATGGATAAGAAAAAATTTACAAAAAGAAGGGGTTGTCTTTTTATTTAGTGGGTCTCATGCTAATGGATCATATCTCCTTTTTGTTACAGAGCTTGGGACCTACGACTTGTAGAATGGTTTTTTTTAATTTTCCCTTTTTTAAAATTATGAAAACGATTAAAAATGAAATAGAAAAACTAATTACATTGTTTGCAAAGTTAAAAAACAAAAATCTACCCTTAATAAAAAGGGTATTTACAAAAATTAACCTACCCCAATGGATTTGAACTTGTGACCTCTAAGGATGAAACATACATTTTTAACCATTAGTCTAATTCATGTTCCTTATTTATCTATCCTACAAAAAGCTATTTAATCTTAAAAAAAACTAAAAAAAAATTTAAATAAAAAAATTAAAAAATTAAAAATAAATAAAATTAAAAATTAAAAACAAAAACAAAAATTAAAAAAAAACATTAAAAAAACAAATTAATATAATACAAACCCCCCTTGGTCATCGTCGCATTTTCATAAGCTCGCTTATACTTCACCCTCTTATCCCTCGACGACGATATGATATCATCCATCACATATCACACCCAAGTCTCGATGATCACCATATCGTGGATCACTTCGTGCTTACCTCACACGATTCACACTTTATATTAAATAATACATAAAATTCATGGCACATTCCTCAAGGTGAATATAAAAATAAAGTTATTAAAAAATGTTTTAATGTATGTCGTCGTCCAGATGTTGTTGGTGGGTAATTAACTAGCACATTCACATAATTGTGGCTCATCAACGCCGAAAGGTTGATAAGATGAAAAGAATCCTTAAAAGAATATATTAAATTTTATTATTGATTAACAAATAAACGGTTGTGCTTCATTTATCTGGTGCTAATATTTTAATTTCTGTTAATCACTTACGTGACAATCAGTTAGCTATCAAAGTAATTTTTAAATATGATTAGGTAAATGTAAAAAAGTAAACACATAAACGGATGTCTTTACAATAGCTAGGAAGTTAATGATTGAAATCACAACCATTTATTTTGTGTGACTACTAAGAATATTCCAACTATATTTAATCTTGTCCATAGAAACTTATTAAGCACTAAACCCCTATTAAATCTGCCCATTATCAATAGGTATACGCCTTTCGGCGTAATAAGATCGGTCTCGTGAAAATCTCGATGACGATTACCTTACACACTCCTTCCCATAAATAATATCTTCATATTTTCCCTTTCCCACTATATATTACATAAAATTTCCAACACATAGTATATGTTTAGGTCGTCAGGCTAAGAGAGTTAAAGCCACCATAATTATTATTTTAATGCAAAGATTTCAGGGTTCCCAAAAATAAAACATTGTATTATCATCTCCTCTTTGCAAAATTTTCTATATTTACATTAAATAAGTTATAATATAATATAAGCAAAATTATGTTATATCAAATTAACATTTCAAAGCCTTTATGAAGGGAGTTTAAAATATAAGCTAGTGTATTTTCAAGAACTCCCTATAATATAGGGAATTCCCATTTTATTTTTTTTTAGGAAATACCTATATTATAGGGAAGCCTATAAAATAAAATAGGGCATCGAGAAAGATGGG
>JASDQU010273694.1:3235-14469 GCA_032191745.1 Picea mariana
AGCTAGTGTGGCTGTGACTGTTACACAAGAACCAGTCACCCCTCTTATAGAACCAACAATGGCCTTTGTCTTACAAGAAAATGAGTTCCTAAGGTCTGAATTGGAAGCCTACAAGCAAGAGCTAGTCATGGCAAAGGAAGCCTATGAGAAGGAACTCAAAGTGTACACCCTAGCTCGCATAGCGACCATGTCAGAGGGACATACAACAGAGAATCTGTGTAGATAGTATATGTGCAGTCAATGTGGGGGAATCTATTATCAAGCAGGATACAAAGTAATTCAAATTCCAATGCCAGGAGTGTCCCTTGCACCTACGAATTTTGCAGTCAAAGAAGAACACCCTACTGTTACACAAGAACCTGCAGGAGCCTCCAAAATTAAAAATCAACCTTGGCCTACAAAAATTTTCAAATCTGAAGCCCCTGTTTTTGTTAATAAAGCTATACAAACATTGCCTATTGATGAATCTTCCCCTTCTAGACAGATCAATACCCACACCTTTTTGGAACAAGCCACTCATACCCTACCTTAGCCTACCACTTGCAACGCTGAAACACAAACTCAACCATGGGATGAGCAGGAAATAATTGACAAATGGAAAAAAGAGTCTGCTATTACACAGGGAAAAAGCCTGCAGTAACACAGACTAATCTAGCTAAACCATATCTATTCAAAATGGGAAGCTTTGGAGAAAACACGCCAGGAATCCCGTGCCTATAAGAAACAAAATAAAGAGCTAAAAGGCAGATTGCTCCTAATATTTGACTTGGCACAAAAGTTGTTGGCTGCAAGGAAACCATCCTGCAATTACTCTCTGTTCCTCATGGAATGACTTACATTGTTTCAGATTAAATCAATCAAAGAAGGTAGACCCCATGGAGTGTTAAATCCAACAGATTTTGTTAAAACCTTTGCAGAAGCCTCTGCTATGGATCAACACCTCCTCTATGAGGTATATTTTCATAATGAGGCCATCCTTGAGAACCGACAGCTTAACCTTAACCCTCTTGTCGGTGACATCCAGATTCAGGCACTCACCTCCTTCCTTAACAATCAGATTATATGGCAGGATGAATTCCTAGCTGCCAAACATAATGAGGATAACCACCTTCTCTGGATATGGCCAGAACCAAAAAATGATGCCACCTTTGTTACAAAGTATTATCAGTTTTTGAAGAAACCAGGGATGATTCAACACATTCGGAAACTACAGACAACAGTGCTTCAGGATTGTCAAAAGTTCATTAAATCCACAGAGATTGCTGCCCTACAAGCAAATAACATGTTTTGGCAACAATCTACTGAGAAAAGATAGGAACACAATCCCTTTAGCTCCACTAATATTGAGACAACAATCTCTAGGGGACCTAGCTACATCAAGTGTATTCAGCAATGTGTTGAAAGCTAGATAGGTTATCAATTTCATTTTCCTATTCTGTGGATGCCAGTAGAGAAATATCAAGTTCATTATAAGTTACCCAAGAAGGCCGAAACAACAGCTTGGCAAAGGCTACAATGCGTTCAAGGATTCATAGCTCCAACAGACAACAATTTCCACAGCTACTACTTAAGTAACTTGCACACTCAGAGTCAGTATCCAGATTTTGATTCAGATTGAAGTTGCTTGATGACATGCAACATTTTAAGTTGGGGGGGATGTTAGGACCCTACAATGTACCTTTTTTCTCACACCTTTTTCTACCATTACACCCTTTTTACACTCACATTTAAACTTATATTATCACCTTACCCTACCTCTCCAAAGGTATATAACGTCTCTTCTCTTTACTATATGTTTAATCTGTTTTGCATATAATTTTACATTACCCTCGTACTTAACCGTTGATCAAAAATATATAAGTGTTGAAATAGTTCGAACTGCAGATTAGCATTGAGGCCTATTGCTGAAACAGTTAAAGCACGCAAACCCTATGGCTGAAATACTCTATGGTCTACAATGATGAAACAACAACTCACACAGAAGAAGCTGCTACACTCTCCGTGGTCTACGATGTTGAAACAACAACTCACACAAAATTTGTTACACTCTTTGTGGCCTACGATGCTGAAACAACAACACAAAGTTGTTAAACTAACCACAACAGTCGTACCTTGAGCCAGAATTAACCATCGCTGCTGCGTGAGACCATGTTGCTGAAACAATCAGAATGCAAATCCCATTGCTGAAAGAGCCCACGATTTGTGATGCTGAAACAACATACAACAACAGTAACAATAAGATAAATAAGGAAGTTGTTACTCCAGCCACAACAACAACATTTCACTCAACACTTTTTTAACTATTGTAATAGCATTCTATTACGGGAGACTAGGATATCCTACTCCAGTATAAAGATTTGATCTGACTAAGAATAGGATTCAGATGCGCACATGTAATTTGATGATCAAAATTGTATCAAGGGGATTCTCCTATTTAAATAAGAGGAAATCATCATTAGAGAGGATCTTCTTTTTGGCTAAGAAAGGATTTACAGAGAAGGATGTGTTTTACTTCAGATTGTAATATGATACAATTGATAGATGAATAAAAGATTGTTCTGAGCATTTCTCTCTAGTTCCTTTCATTTCAGGGGAATCTTGTGAGAAGGGAGGGCCCACCTTCTTCACAGGATTCACCCATTAGCTTTGTAGTGTGTTAGTGTTATTTCTGTTCATGTCTTGATTAAATTCTGTTTTGCTGAAACACTACTTTACTGAACTCTGTTTTGCTGAAACTCTGCTTTACTGGTTTTTACATTATTTTCATATGATTCATGCTTGGGTAACTGTTAAATCATTCTAGTTAGCATTCATGTTTGGTAAATTTATGAAAGTGTGATAATTAGCGACAGGTTCTAAAGATTCCTGCTTGGGGAATAGGGTTTTGTTCTCTTTTAAGAGATAGTTAGCCTTCAGTGCGTGTCAATCATTTCAGTTAGCAACGAGTTCATGAAAGTGTGATGATCAAAAACAGGTGCTGAAGATTCCTTCTTGGGGAATAGGGTCATGTTCTCTATTACAGAATAGTTGGTCTTTCCTTTTGCAGTATCTTGTTGCTATTTTCTTAATTGTAATCCAGGATTCTTTGGATAGTTATTTCTTTAAAATTTGAACTTTGCAATAGGTAGGTTGCTTTCCTGTAATTCAAAGTAGAACTTCAGTGTGTTCAAGGCAAAGTGTGATTAATGTGTTTTTACTACAACTCTAGATTGCTTTTGAGATTGAGCATATACAGTGTGTGATTACCTTTGAAATAAACAGACTTCCCTGGTTGACAATTTATGTAGCACTTGATTGTTTAGTCAAATAAGCAATTATAGTGACCAACAGAAAATATACAGAAAATTGCAGCTATGCTGCCTCAATAAAAAAACCGTAAGAGATCACCAAGAGAACACCAAGAGAAAACCAAGAGATACTCCAAATATTAAATTTTATTATCCAAGGGATGGCTGCAAATTTGCAACAAGAATACAAGAAAGAAATTGAGTGGGAGAGAAAGAGAGAGTGAGGATAAATTTGGGCAGCATGAAGCTAGAATGAGAGTTCCTCAAATGAGGAGAGGTGGTATTATTTTAAGGGAGAGGGAGAGGAGACCCCCATTGCATGCTCTCCAAGTGTCAGACCATGCAAGGGAGGCCCACTCCCAAGGGGGGTGCACCATGAGAGAGGGGGGTGCGCCACTAGAGAGAAGACTTATTTTTTAGGGGGTGGGAACCCTGTTTCTTGTGTTTAAACATATCTCTATGCTCCAAGGGGGGGGGACCCAAGATGTGGGGCCCTCTCTAACCTTTGATTTTTACACTTTCCAAATGACCATGAAGAGGGGGATGCCCCTGTTTCTAGTGAAACACATGAAGTTGTTAATGATTGATTTGGGGGACCCATTTCCTAGTGGATTACCACTTTTTGACTTAGCAATTACATTAGGAAAAGAATTCTCCCCCTTTTTCATGACTTTAGACTCTTTTACAATATTTGGCATTGTAGCATCCCTGAACACCTAGGCCGGGCATAGCCATGCTACCTTAAAACACATTCTTACTGAGCTTCTGATAAGGAAAATGTAACATATCCAGCCATAGACTTACTGGTCTTTGGCACACATAAACTCTTGTGGAACATCATACATATATAGCTTAACAGACAATTAAATTATGCTAATATATAGATTAATGCGGAAATAATAGTAAGCCTACACATACATCATATGTAGGAAATACTTATAAATATTAGAGACATACAAATACACAACATGTAAGTGAACATAGAAATGGTACTTATTTTTTTTGTAGATGATGCAGATCCCCAACCCTCGGGTCAAGGTCCGCTATAGGATCGTTCTAATTCCTACCCTTGAGTCGGATTGAATCTTCGATTCCTCTTCGGGGAACCCCATGCACATAAAATGGTGCTTCTCCACAGGTCCTTATGAATTGAGCCCATGYGATCAAACACAAAGCATCAATTCCAATCTCCCTCTAACCAAACAATGTGGTCGTATTTCTCGTGATTTTGGAACTTCGGAGTTCGCGAATTCTTGAATTTTCCTTCCAAGTCTCTCAACTCTTCTCCTTCCGAAACCTGAACTTCCAATGCGCCGAAATGATTTTCGTGTCCTCTCCTACGACAATATCGTGTTTCACAATTTCAGAAATCTCATAAATGAAATTCTGAATCCTTATCCTCCGAAATGCCGAAGTGTCGAGTTTCGACAAACTTCACCAATAGCTGGCCCCACACAAATATTTTATCCCTTTAGGACTTCACACTTCGCAATTTCACAAATCTCGCTACAAGGCTTTCGGTTCTCCAACTCATGAAACCCTGAAATGGTCAACAAAGGTTCTACCTTCGTGATGACAAGTACTCCACCTGTCCACTCTCCACTGTCTACAATCTTTGACACGGATTCTTCTGCCCCTTCAACTCTCAAATTCCAAAATGAGATTTCATGAGGGGTCTAAAAGCCCCATCTCTCCTGAGCTTTACACTTTAGAAAACACTCACCGTAACTCTCCTTGCTCCTCTGCAAGATCTGATGGCTCTCGGGACTTCGCGAATTCTCCACGGAAAATTCTGACCATCCGTTTCCTCCTTCACAACTCCCACAAATTGAACAAGCTATTCCTTCATTGAAACTTATCTGCCTGCAAAGTAACTTTGCAACGTCTCCCTTTAAACGCTTCAAGGTACTAACCCTCCTGAGATTTCTCTACAACTCGAGTCTTCAAGAAGACTCTTGCACACACTCCTTGCGACAACCCTTCAAATACTTCCAAGTATTGAATTCTTCGACTCTACGCACTCTCTTTGCAACAAAAGTCCTTCAATCCTTTCCTTGGTTGATAAGTTCTAAACTTACAACCAGCCTACGCACACCTTGCATGACTGTTGTGCTCAACCTGCACTTCTGCGGGAATGAGAATAATGTTATCTCTCCTGAGATTTCAGAGATGAAACTCTGAACCCTTGTCAACACACTCCTTGCGGAGGACTTCACTGCACTCCTGGCAGGAATTTTACTCACTCAGATTGAGAAACAATTGAAACTCATTCCTTACTCTCTCTCTCTCTCTCAGATTTCAAACATTCAACAAGAAATCATTCATACATAGCGTAAAAACAAATGCATAACAGAAAGAGTAAAATAGCTATAAGCATAGCATTCAAAATGCATACATAGAGAATATCACAACACCATAAGTCTGAATCAAAGCTTCATGTATTAATTCATGACTTCTGTACATGGGTGTTTTCAAATACAACTCTCTGCTCTCTCTCGCAATAGTTGAATGTTATTCTTCTCATCTATTAAAACTATACAATGAGGGTGTCTATATCTCGTTTCCCTCCTACTCTCTTAAACTGTCAAATCCGAAATTCAAAGCTACCTACTTACATTTACTACACATAAATGTCTCTACCCACTACAGATGTGAGCAAATCGCTCATGATCTATTTACAATCTACAAGTGCTCCTCCACTTAATTATTTCATTTAATATTTGCACATTCATTTCAAAACATTTCAAAACACTTTTTGACAAGGTGTTGAAATGCGCTGGTGCTTGTCCCAACTATCTTCCACTTCCGTGCATGCTTGCTACTCGCGATGCTCCTTCATCATACTCCCTCGCTCAAAATTTTTTATGGACTCCTGTCCATGAGCTCTCGCACAGTCTGTCCATGCTTCTGAATTTCGGCTTCATTTTTCCAACTGGCATCTTCAACTAGATGTCCCTTCCAATTGACCAAGTATTCAAAATATTCCTTTTGCCTGGTCCTTTTACTAACTCTTTTGTCCAGTATTCTTTCCATTTGTGGTTTCTCTACAACTGGAATCTATTTAGTCCACTGAACCTCTGGTTGTTCATTACTTGTTTTTTCCTCTTCATCTTTGTAAGGGTACAAATCTGAGACATTGAATATTGGTGAAATTTCGATCCCCTCGGGTAATTCAATCTCGTAAGCATTTGTCCCAAATTTCTTTATGATCTTGCACGATCCAATTTTCTTTATTTTCAGTTTATTATATGTCCCCCCTGGGAACCTTTCCTTTCTCAAGTGTGCAAGGATCAAATCACCAACTTCGCACTAAAGTTCTCTCCTGTGTTGATCTAATTTTCGCTTATACTCTTGGCTCGAGTTTTGCAATCGCCTCCTAACTTGGTTATGAAGCTCCTTCATCGCTTCTGTGAAATCCTCTACACTAGCACTTCTAGTCACAGTCTGTTCTGAATCTCTCAATTCAGAAACTCCACTTGGCTGCATGCCATAAACAATTTGGAATGGAATCTCCCCTGTGCTCCTGTTGATTGAATCATTATAAGCAAATTTTGCCTGTGGCAGAATGTTGTCCCACTGACTGTGATGTTCAATTACCAAACTCCTTAGCAAGTCTCCCAAACTCCTGTTCACAACTTCTGTCTGTCCATCCATCTGAGGATGATAAGCTGAATTGAACGACAAGTTTGTTCTCAACTTTTTCCATAAGGTTCTCCATAAGTGTCCCACGAACTTGGTGTCTCGATCTGAAACTATGCTCCTTGGTAAGTCGTGAAGTCAGGCAACTTCTTTGAAAAACAGATTCGCAATGTGAGTTGTGTCACTGGTTTTCTGACATGGCATAAAATGTGCCATCTTAGAAAATCGGTCCACCACTACAAAGATTGATTCGAACCCTCTTTGTGTTCTCGGCAGCCCGAATATGAAGTCCATGCTTATTGAATCCCACAACCTCTTAGGTATGGGTAACGGTTGATATAAGCCTGCATTCTGCCTCTTTCCTTTTGAATGCTGACAAATTCTACATCTGTCCACAAATCTTTTGACATTTTCTCTCATTCCTGGCCAAAAATATGACTCATTTAACTTTGAGAATGTCTTTTCATGACCGAAATGCCCGACCAATCCTCCAGTGTGTTTCTCCTTTAGCAAATTCTCCCTCATGGAGAATTTTGGAATACAAAGTTGATTACCCTTAAACAGTAATCCTTCCTGGATCATGTATTCTGTCCATTGACTTTTGTCCCTGAGAATTGGATTCTCAGCTGCTTCATACGCCTCCTTAAAATCTGGATCATCTGTGTACAATTCCTTGAGGTTATCAAAACCCAAAGTTTTGACTCTGAACTCCTGCAATAGAAAACACTTCCTCCTCAAAGCATCAAAAACTTTGTTAGCAGTTCTAGAAATATGCTTAGTCACAAAAGTAAATTTCTACATGTACTCAACCCATTTAACATGTCTTTGATTCAACTTCTCCTATTGAGTCACAAATTGTAAAGCATGATTGTCACTGTATAGGACAAAATCCTTAGGAATCAAATAGTGTCTCCATTTCTTCAATGCCTGAATAATAGCATAGAACTCCTTGTCATACGTGGAGTATTTTATTTTGGCTTCGTTCAAATTTTCACTGAAGTATGCTATCAATCCATATTCTTGGCTCAAGACATCCCTATTGCAAATCCACTTGCATCACATTTTACTTGAAATGTCTTTTTGAAATCTGACAACACCAAAATTGGTTGTTCCGTTATTTTCCTTTTCAACAAATTGAAGCTTTTCTCAGCTTCTTCTATCCAGTGAAAAGACTTGTGTCTCTTCTTCACTATGTCCATCATCGGTGCACTAATTCCATTGAAATTCCTGATGAATTTTCTGTAGAAACTAGCCAATCCGTGAAAGCTTCGAACCTCAAAGATACTCTTTGGTGATGGCCAATTCTTAATCACCTCCACTTTATCTGGATCCATCTTCAACTTATCTGCAGAAATAACAAAACCCAAATAAATGAGCTCTGTCTTCATGAATGAGGATTTATTCATGTTTATCAACAACTTCTCTTGTTGTAACCTCTTCATCACTGTAGCCAAATGCTTCAGATTCTCTGCCTCTGTTTTATTGAAAATCAGTATGTCATCAAGATACACAATGAAAAATTTTCCAATAAAATCCTTCAGGACTTCATTCATCAATCTCATGAAAGTGCTCGGCGTGTTTGTTAAGCCAAACAACATAACAAGCCATTCATACAACCCTTCATTGGTCTTGAATGTTGTCTTCCATTCATCACCTTCTCTCATACGAATTTGATGATAACCACTTTTCAAATCTAACTTTGAAAAGAATCTTGCCCCACTCAAGCAATCCATCAAATCATCCATTCTTGGTAATGGAAATTTGTACCTGATGGTAATCTTGTTAATTGCTCTTGAGTCTGTACACATCCTCCAACCTCCATCTTTCTTTGGACTGAGCATTGTCGAAACAACACATGGACTCAAGCTTTCTTTAACCAATCCTTTGTCCAATAAATCCTAGACTTGTCTTTTGACCTCCTCATTCTCCTGTGGCATCAATCTATACGCTGATTTGTTTGGTAAACTAGCTCTAGGTATAAGATCAATGTGATGACTTATAATTTTGATCGGTGGCAACGAACGAGGTAGTTCGTCCACGACTATGTCAGCAATTTCCTCCAGTAGCTTCTGGATTTCCTCTAGTAGATCATCCACTCTTGTGTTGGTCAAAAAAATTCTAGGTTTCCTGACCACGATGAATTGTGGATCTTCCTTCTTCTTAACCTCCTTAAGAAGTTTCTTCCCACTCATGAGAAGTACAATGTTTCTTACTTCAGGTTTCACCTCTTTGTCCTTGATCGAAAACAAAATGTGAGTTCTCCCATTCTTCTCTAGGGTGTATGTGTTCTTTCTCCCATCATGAACCACATTCCTGTCATATTGCCACGGTCGACCTAGCAATAGATGGCAAACATCCATGGGAATGACATCACACAATATCTTATCATTGTATCCTCCTATTTTAAATTCAACTAAACATTGTTTAGTGACATTTACCTGATGTCCTTTTTTTAGCCATGAAACTCTGTATGGACTTGGATGTTCAATAGTCTCCAGCTCCAGATTTTCTACCATCTCTGTAGAAACGAGATTGTCTATGCTACCACTATCCACGATGACCTTGCATACTCTATCTTTGGTCTTGCAAGCAGACCGAAAAAGTCTGTTCCTTTGCACTGGATTCTTCGCCTCTTTTTCTAGCGTTAAGAGAACCTTCCTCATCACCAGTGATCTTCCACCTTCAGCATCCTCTGCTTCAACATTCTTCCTTTGTGCCTCAGCAATGTGAGTTTCACCATCTTCTTTCTTCTTATCTCGACATTCATAAGACTTATGTCCATTCTTTCCACACATGAAGCATTTTATTACTCCACCTCTGCCTCTTCCTCTTCCTCTAGTGTGAGGAAAAGTGTTATTATCAACATATTGTCCTCTCTGTTCGGCATACTTCCCTCTCTGTGAGCTTCCAGCTCTCTCAGTTTGAGGTTGAGGTTTCTTCCACTCTTCCTTAGGTTTCTAATTCCTATCTTGGACAACTATTTTTCCTCTGGGTTGACTTCTGCCTCGGCCTCTTTGACCCTTCTTTCGGCTCAACTTCTCTTTAGCCTTTAGAGCCATCTGATAAGCATCTTCCATCGTTTAGATGGTCATCATGCTCATATAATCCTGAATGTCGTATCTCAGGCCATTCATGTACCTGGAAACATTTTCATCATCACTTTCACGATGACCTGCCCTAATGTTTAGTTTGTAGAACTCTTCAGTGTACTCCTTCATTGACATCAACTTCTATCTCAAATTCTGCATCCTTCGAAACAGAGTAATTTGGTAATCCTTGGGTATGAATTTCGCCTTCATCTTCGCGATTATTCTATCCCAAATCTTTATTTTTTGCTTTCCTTTGCAACGTTTGTTAGCTTGTAGTTCTTCCCACCACAATGATCCATGTCCTTTAGGTCTCATGACAACATGTTTGACCTTCTTGTCTTCCTCGACATCTTCATAATAAAAATATGTGTCCAGAGTTCTAATCCAGTCTAGAAGCTATTCAACATCCAGGTTTCCTTCATATACTGGAATGTCCATTTTGGCTCTAGCACCCATCCTTGCAACAACCCTAAGTAGGCATTCATTTGCTGCATCTTCTGCTTCAACTTATTCTCTTTCATGTCTAGCTTCATCTTCACTTTTAGATCCACTGACATCTCCAACACCGGCTATGCGCCACTGTTTTATTTCCATGTCTACGAGTCTGGTGCATATGTTACACATCTCTCTTTTCATGGCTGGATTTGGCACCTGCCTACCCCTTTCTCTTGGAATTTCCCTCTCCTCTAGTGGATCGGGTGTTCATCTATCTCTGCTTCTAGGCGGCATGGTAAATCCTCTCTGCAACAGAAAACAAAGACTTGTTCTATGCTCTGATACCAGAAATGATGCATACACTCTATCGACCCTCGGGTCAAGGTCCGCTACAAGATCGTTCTAATTCCTGCCCTTGAGTCGGATTGACTCTTCGATTCCTCTTCGGGGAACCCCATGCACATAAAATGGTGCTTCTCCACAGGTCCTTATGAATTGAGCCCACGCGATCAAACACGAAGTATCAATTCCAATCTCCCTCTGACCAAACAATGTGGTGGTATTTCTCACTATTTCAAAACTTCGGAGTTCATGAATTCTCCTTCCAAGTCTCTCAACTCTTCTCCTTCTGAAAACCAAACTTCCGATACGCTGAAAATCTTGTCGTGTCCTCTCCTACGATAGTATCGAGTTTCACAAATTCGGGAATCTCGGAAACGAAATCCTGAATCCTTATCCTCCAAAATGTCGAAGTGTCGAGATCTGACACACTTCACCAATAGCT
>JASDQU010273698.1:0-15151 GCA_032191745.1 Picea mariana
AACCAAATATACTTGTCTAGAAACCAGAAAGTGATGCAACTGTTGAAAGGGGTGCCCTTTTCCACGCAACCATAGGCACAACAACTCCTGGACGGATTTACCGTTGGCCACCCCCTAGCTAGATCACGATCGTCTGAGAGAGAATCTTCCGTTTGTTCAGCAACAGCTAGGGACAAAGATCACTCTCCTCTTCTCACAAGAATTTAGCAAATTGTTTCTCTCTCCACCAAGCAAGGTGGTCCACAACAAGTGCTTCCTCAGTCACTCATCCTTTGCAACCCCGTTTATAATCTTGGTTAGAAATGCTTCCCAACAAATTCCTCTACCTAGAACATATTTGTTTCCCAGTTCTCTTCAGAACCAGAGAGCTGCACATGCCCTCTCACTTTAGAAAATGGTCACCAGACCCATTCCTTCCACATCTCCTCTTTTTCCCATGAATTTCCTACCTTTTCTTTCTTTCCTCGACAAGATTTTGTGGGTCCAAATCCCAATTACATGGGTCAGGTCAGGGAGTTTCCAGATGGGTACTCTGCCCATTTCCTCATTGAATCTTGAGGAAGACTTCCCAACTACCAGCTTGACTGGTAATTTACTTTTTTGGGTCAGAGGACTGTTTTGGGTCTGAATAATTTAAATCCAGCAGAGTACTAGTTTGGTAGGGGTCATCTCAACCATTACGGGTTCCCCTCCCCATCTCTCTCATGCATCATGATCTACCTTGGCAAACCCCTTCAACAATTATGCAACACTTTCCATTTTATTTAGTAAAATAAATATATACATTACCTTTTATAACAAAAGGTTCATCAATTCCAACATCCACGCATAATCAATATGCCCATAGTATTTTAGCAGGCTATAGTTATATTTACAAGTTGGGGGAAACATGGGTATTACAATCCCCTCCCCCTTAAAGGAACATCGTCCTCAATGTTCTACCTACCGATGTGCTCTGTATATACAATAGTAAACAAAAATGGGTATGCATGTTTCATGGCATCCTCAATTTCCCATGTAGCTTCATCCGGACCAAAGTGTTTTCACTACACCTTGACCTGTGCAATGGTTTTGTTCTTGAGTGGAATTTATTTCTTGTCTATTATGCATTGTGGCTCTGGAAGGAATTCTCCCTCTGGTTCCACCCGAATCACAAACTAATCAATTATATGATTGGAATCATGTACATATTTCTTTAGTAATGAAATATGGAAAACATTATGTTCCTTCACTGTGGGAGGAAGTGCTAGTCTATATGCTACAGGTCCCACTCTGTCCAAAATTTCAAAGGGTCCACAATATTGAGGTGCCATCTTGGAACAAGTTCCCATTCCCAAGTAACATTTTTTGGGCCTAACTCGGAGATACACATGATCCTCTAATTTGAACTCTATAGGAATCCCTTTTCTGTCTACATAGCTTTTTTGTCTATCCTGAGCTATTTTCAGATTTTGTTTTATTTGAACTACTTGTCATTCCATTTATTTTAGCATATCTGGCCCGAGTGTAATTCTGTCCACTAGGTTATTTCAACTGATTGGAATATTGCAATGTCTACCATAGAGGGACTCAAAATGGTTCATCTTCCATGACTCTTGATAGTCATTGTTATGAGCAAACTCTACCAGTGGTAGGTAGTCTTCCCACTTCTTAGGATGATGCATCACATGCATCCTTAACATGTCCTCTAACACTTGGTTTTCCCTCTCTTTCTTCCCATCATTTTGAGGGTGATAGGCTGCACTAAATAGCAATTTAGTTTCAAGACCAACAAACAAAGATTTCCAAAAATTTTAAGTAAATTTTGTATCTTTGTCTGATATGATTTCCTTAAGCATGCCATGCAGTCTAAATATTTCTTTTATGAAAATGCTAGAAATATCTATTGCCTTGCAAGTTGACTTGATGGGAATAAAGTGAGCAACCTTGCTCAGTTTGCACACAACTACCATAATGGCGTCATTCCACTTTGGTTGATTTGGGAAATCTTGTGATGAAATTCATAGAGATGGTTTCCCATTTCCACTCGGGAATTGGTATGAGATGAAACAACCCTACTGGATGTCGGTGTTGTGCCTTAACCTGCTAACATTCTAGACATTTAACTAAGTAATCAACTATGTCCTTTTTTAGTCCACACTAATAAAACAATTTCTTAGTGGCTATGATCATTTTCTGATGACCCAGGTGACCAGTATATGGTATTTTATGTAGTTCATCCATTATGAACCTCTTCAAGTCATCACAATTTAGAATATACAACCTACCTTTGTAAGTTAGCAGGCCATCATTCAATAATTGATAGCCCTCACACTTCATCCATGTGGGCTCTTTCTCTAAGTATGATTTCATAGTCTTGAAAAATGCATATGTTTCTTGTGCACTTTTGACTCTCTCCTTGATGTATGATTCATAGGTTCTTACAACTACCAAGTGAATCACTTTCATACTTCTAATAAGGGCATCAATCGCCCTATTTTATTTTCCTTTAATATGTTTGTTTTCAAAATCAAACTCACTGAGGAGAGTCATCCACCTAGCTTGTCTAGCATTGAGTTTTGGTTGATCAAACAAATATCTCAACTCACTATGGTCTGTCATAAGTAAAAATATTCTACCTAGGAGGTAATGCCTCCACATTTTTAAAGCATGTACTATGGAAGTCAATTCCAAATCGTGGGTCACATAATTGATTTCATGCACATTCAATTTTCTGAATTCGTAGCAAATAACATGCCCTTCTTGCATAAGTACTCCTCCTAACCCTTCCTTCCAAGCATCTATACACACAAGGAAGTCCTTGTTTGGGTCTGCAATCTTCAACACATGTGCATTGGTTAGAAGGTATTTCAGTTGTTGTAATCTCTCTTCACATTCTGATGTCCAAATGAATTTAACTCCCTTTTTCTGAAGGGAGGTGATTAGATAAATAATCTTGGAAAATCTCTTTATGAACCTTCTATAGTATCTTGCTAGGCCCATAAAGGATCTGACATCAGATACATATTTTGGGGTAGGCCAATCCATAATGGATTTGATCTTTGTAGGATCAACCGCCACTCCTTCTTCAGATATAACATGGCCTAAGTAATGGACTTGTTTTTGGAAAAAGTCACACTTACAAAACTTTGCATAGAGTTGATGTTCTCTTAGAACTTGAAGCACTAAATTGAGATGTTCTTGATGCTCTTCCCTACTCTTAGAGTATATTCGGATATCATCAATGAAAACCAACATAAATCTGTCCAATAACTTACCAAGTACAATATTCATTGAGCACAAAAAAGTGGTTGGTGCATTGGTAAGCCCAAATGGCACCACCACAAATTCATATTGCCCATATCTTGTCCTAAAGGTTGTTTTGTGGATGTCTTCATCCTTAATTCAGAATTGATGGTATCCAGACCTCAAGTCAATCTTGGTGAAAATTGTAGTACCCCTTAATTGGTCAAACAAGTCATCAATCCTCAGCAAGGGATACTTCTTCTTAATGGTGATCTTATTGAGTTGTCTATAGTCTATGAAAAACCTGAATGTGCCATCCTTCTTCTTCACACACAAAGTTGGTGCTCCCCAAGGATACACATTAGGCCAAATATAACATTTGTCCAACATCTCCTTTAGTTGTAGTTTGAGCTCAACTAGCTCTAGCGTACTCATTCTATAGGGTGCTCTGGACATTGGCACCGGCACAAGTTCTATTGAAAAGTCAATATATCTTCTCGGAGATAAACATGGTACCTCTACTGGAAACACATATTTATACTCTCTTAATATAGGATGGTCCTCTAGGCTTGGTTTATTTTCCACAACAGAGTTCAACACTTGTATTTCATACAAATGACATCGTTTTCTGCAATACTTCTTCACTTGAAGGGCTAATATTTGTCTCACTGAGACAAGATTTTGAATTCCTTGTAAGATTATTTTCCTCCCTTCATCTTCACACTCCAAAGTTTATTATAATAGTTCAACTTGGCTTTATGGGTAGCCAACCAGTCCATGCCAATTGACAAGTCATAATATCCTAAAGGGAGCATGTTTAGGGTTTCTTGGGTGGACAATCCATTCACAATGAATCAACATGTTGATATGACCTTTGTCACTTTTATTTTTGTTCCAATGGCCAGTTGTACCAGCCATGATTTGGCATGGTTTACTTGTTGAAAATTACATTTCTCAACAGTTTGAGGGGAAACATAACTCAAATTAGAACCAAGGTCAATTAAAATGGAAACTATATGGTTGGAAAGCATACCTTTTGTTAACACAATGAGCTACAGACTGTTTCTTAAGAATCAGACAGAAGTTGAGGTTTACCCTTAAGAGAATTATGGTGTAAATCATGTGGCATTCTGCCCATGATTTCCACAGGGAAAACGAAAAAGATTGGAGGCCTAAGCAGCTCAAGCACCCTCCTGACATCTATCCCACTCGCATTCCACTCTCCCTTACACATCAGTTCCTCCCCACCTATCACACCTCCCTCGTTCCTCTGCCACCTTTTCCTTTCCCTTGCCACCGCAACCTCATCCCAACCTCCACTCCCCCAATCGCTTCCTTCCACATGGCCATCGCTCACTCATTGGGCCATAGGAGTTTTCGCCACATCACCCCTGCGCATATGCTCTCAGATTTCCACCTGCAAATCTCGCATTGGTCATAGATAAACACCATTCATGGCCTCGAGGTGTCAGGATGGACTTGCAGAAGTCATTGGCACTGTCTAAAAATAGTTATGGGTGTCAGGCCTAGTCCTAATCCCAATGAAGAAAATTATTGAAGATCGTGGGAAATAGTTGAGACCTCGCCTCATATCATAAATGGAAAACGTTGAAGAGAGCAGCCATGAAGGCACACTTATGATCCAAAGCTTCCTTATGGGAAATTTTTCCTATAAAGCACATAACTATGCCTGGATCGCGTCTGACATAATGAGGTTTGCACAACCTGACAGAGCGGGCTCTGACTGAAGGTTTTGAAGGCAGTGATCTGATCACATTCCTGGTGGTTGCAACATTTTAGTATATATAGGCAGTTTTGATATTTTGTTAAGGTTGAATGGTTGAGCTAGGCTCCTTGCTATTGCAATATTTTTATGAAGAACATTGGTTCTCTGGTTATGTATTTGTTTTTTGAGACATCTTGGTTAATATAAGTCAACTTTCTTGCTCCATCTTATTTGCCTATGATACTGAGAGAGTTCATGAATGACTGATTCACATGAATTGCTGTAACTGTATTATGATGAATGTTTGATTATAGTGTTGTTATAATTTCTTTCAGTTTCCTTGAGATTTGAATTCAAGAGGATCTTGTGTTTAAGTTTTTTCTCCTTAGGCTGTTGGAAGACCTGATGTCCACAACAGACCTCTACACTCTCCTCACCAAAGTCTTCCCTCTATTCACCCTTACTCCAACTTACTAACTGAAGTTGATTCCATACCTCAATTGCTTATGCATGCTAGTCCAGATTTCAGAGTTAGAACGTTGTTTTCATTGAGTCCTCTCCATTTGACCTCTTAAAACTCAATTACACTTACACAAACTGATGGGTACTGGGCTTACCTTCTATGTAATCTAAAGGTGACTTCCAGTGCTAACATTTATGGCGTCGTTGACGGGGAACGAATTGAAGACATTTTCCTGGGATAGAACGACAAAGAAACTTTGATTATGAAGGTGCATCATATATCAGTACCATTGAATATTGCAACTTGCACTTGGCTAATCGATTGTTTCGACTCCACTGTTTCAGTTCTGGCTCCTAAAGGCAGACATATGAGGTCCACTTCACTACTGCCTCTAGCAATGTCTCAAGTTGACCCAGAGGAAATTATCAGAAAGGGAAAGATCGCTCAAAAAGATACCTCTACTGCTGTACCAAGTTTTTCTGATAATTTGCATAATCCCTCTTTACAAACTCCAATAAATATTTATGATTCTCCTATTATACAAACTGCTGGAGTTTTGAGAGTTTTCCTGTCGATTTCTCCCCTCCCATTCTTGGTTTGGAAGGAGAGAGCTTTGACACCCATTTCTCCCCCGAAGTTGTGAAGTGGAAGGAGAGATATTTGACGTTAGAAGACTTTCCTACTCCTCCTCCTATTAGAGTTGTTGCAGTTACAGAAGGGGAAACCTCTGTTACCTCTAGCCCCTCATCTTTATCTCCTAACGCTCAACATTTTCCTTTTTCTCCAAGAAGCACAACCCCAGTCTCGCCTATCCAAACTCCATCTCCTCATAGTTCTCCTCTAGTTCATGTCCAAATGGCAGGTGCTAATCCTCCTAGGAATAGGATGGCTGAGATATTGACTGCTAGATACACCCCTCTGGTTTTACCTCAGCCTGTGAATGCTCTCCTAGCCACAAACTACCTTAAGTTCATGCCCCAGTTCACAGGGGAGGGAGACGTGATTGCAGAAGAGCACCTTGCATCCTTTTATAGATTTGCAAAGATTCATGCCATCGAAAATGAAGATCTGTGGATGAGAGTTTTTGTACAGAGCCTTGATGGTGATGTTAGGGATTGGTTTAAGGACTTGCCTCCTAGATCTATTGACGAGATTGCTACTCTGGATGATTCATTCTTAAGAAATTGGGGGAATAAATAAAATCTCCTTTATTATATTACAGAATTCGAGGCACTTAAGAGAGAAAAAGGGGAATCCATTTCAGACTTCTCAAAAATATTTAATAAGATGTATAAAAAGATTCACATTGAAATTTAACCTACAGAAACCTCCACCAAGATGACTTATGCTAGTGCTTTTGACCCTGATTTTTGCCTCATGTTGATAGAAATAAGAGCTACCTCCTTAATTTATATGCAAGATGAAATCCTTGACGTAGAATCCAATATATTGGTGGCTGACAAGCTTAGGAGTAAGTCTGACAGAGACAGAAGAAAGGTGAGGTCTGAAACTTCAACCTCTAGTTCCTCTATTGCCCACCCTCAAGTTGATGAGCTTACCAAATTAGTAAAATATTTTTCCGTTGAGATGGAGAACGTAAAACTTGAAGCAAGACAGACCTATAGAAATACACAAAATGCTGATAACAAAGGTAACTTTAGGAGACCTACTAATTCCCCTCAGACCATCCAAAGAGATCAGAGAAACAGGGACAAAGATGATCAGAAAATCCAAACTCCTCTCCAAAATAACCTGGTTACTGATGAAGATTAAGAGGACGAAGATATTGATCATGAGATCCATTGCCTTGAAGATACCTCTTCGTCCCCTCATTTAAATCAAACTGCATACGAAGAGGCCCTCATGAGTAATCAATTGAATGAGCTGAGTAAAGGGGAAGAGGCCAACCACACTCCAAACAGATATAATCTGAGGTCCAAACAGAAAGAAGGGAAATCTGACATCCCTGATCGGCGTACCAGAGAAGAAAAACCTGCTGAAGATATTGCAGACCGAAGCAAGGAAAAGAAGGCACAAACCCCCCCACTAGTGGTCAAAAGTCTTGTTTCAGAAGTGATATAAATTCTAAAGGCCCCCTCCTCTTTCAAATTTGAGCATGAAATACAAAATATTAGAATCCCTATACCCATTTCAGAGCTGGTCAAGCATGAAGACTTCAAAATGTGCCTCTCCAAAATGTTGCAGCCCGAACCTTCGTCTCATTCCACAAACTCAGTTAACCTCCAAGATGAAAGGCCAACTGTCATATTAGGGCCTTTGGTGGAGGATAGAGATGAATCCTCCCCTCCCTTCTACACTTCATTGAACATCCATGATAAGGTGTTGCATAACTGCTTAATGGATTCAGGGGCATCTCACAATCTTATGCCTAAGATTGTCATGGAAGAGCTTGGGTTGGAGGTGAAAAGACCTACCACGACCTATATTCTTTCGAATCCAGGAAGGTGAAGTGCCTTGGGGTTATCAAAGACCTGGTCGTTTCTCTGTTCCAACTACCGATGAAGAGCGTGGTCATGGATATCGTAGTGGCTGATGTTCCCCCTAAGTTTGGGATGCTCCTATCTAGATCTTGGATAAAGAGATTGGGGAGAACCCTCCAGATGGACCTTTCATACACCACCATTCCTGTATTTGGGGGGGAACAAAGGAGACTTTACAGGGAAGCGCAACTCACGTACATCATCGGTGATGAAGCAAACCCCACCAACCAACCTATTTTTTCTTTTGACACTGATTTGGGATCCATCATATTGCAGTTGACTGATACTCCTGAACCTCCTCTTGAAATCAGAAAACAATCCATTACTTTTTGTGAAATCCCTCCTCCAACTACCCCTGTTTGGAAGATGTTCTTTGATTGAGCCTCTTATAAGGAAGGTGTTGGTGCTAGAGTAGTCTTTGTTTCATCGTGTCAAGAGACCATACCCTTGTCCTACAAATTAGAATTTTAAGATACCAACAATGTGGCAGAGTATGAAGCTCTTGTTTTAGGTTTAAGGGTTGCAAAGGACATGGGGACAGAGGAGCTATCAATATTTGGAGATGCAGAGCTAATTGTTCATCAGATCAAAAATATTTATCAATCTAAGAATCATAGGCTCAAAGCTTACAGAAACGAAGTGTGGGACCTAGTTGACAGTTTCTTCTTGGCTTTCAACATTTCATTTATTCCAAGAGAGGAGAATACCATGGTTGATTCTTTGGTTGTTTCATCAAGCCATTTATGAGTCCCATTGCCACCTAAACTCAAGTATGATGTAGAGGTGAAAAATAGCCCCTCTATACCTGAAAAATGTCAAGCATTGGAAGGTGTTTGAGGATGATCTTGAGATAAAAAAATTTCTTGAGTCCGTTGATGAGTTCTTTGCATTACATATTGATCAAGATCATGATTTTGAAAGTAACCCTCATGCTGATGTATTTTTAAATAAAATTGCTAATCACCATATTGTTCAGCTGCCTACCAACCACATTCCAAAGGGACTAGTTCTTTTGGAAAGACTGTTTGATGGGAATGATGTGGCAATAAAATTTAAAAGCTCAACTGATGATGCTGATATAACTGAGTGCAATATTGGCACAAACAAGGACCCAAAATTTGTCAAGTTATCAAGCAGCTTGTCAAGGGAACAAAGGGTTGAATATGCAGAGCTATTAAAAGAATTTTCTGATGTGTTTGCCTGGACATATGAAGATCTTAGAACATATGACACAAGTGTCATTGAACATAAGATACCATTGAAGGAAGAGGCCAAACCATGTAGGCAGAAATTGAGACAAATAAATACTATGTTGTTTCCTATTATGGAGAAAGAGGTGAAAAAAATTTTGAATGCCCAGATTATCATCCCTCTGAGGTATTATGAATGGGTGGCCAACTTGGTCCCAGTGAGGAATAAGAATGGAGAAATCGGACTTTGTGTTGATTTCAGGAACTTGAATAGAAGCTCTAAGAAAGACAATGACCCCCTGCCAAAGATGGAGCACATATTACATAGGGTAACAAGTGCATCTAGGATGTCCATGATTGAGGGATTTTCTGGCTACAATCAGATCTCTGTCTTGCCTGAAGACAGAGAGAAGACAACCTTTACTACCCCTTGGGGAACATTCATGTACGCTAAGATGCCCTTTGGTCTGATGAACGCAAGGGCAACTTTTCAGTGAGCCATGGAAATAAAATTTATTGGGGAACATGACAAGTTTGTGGTCATCTATTTGGATGACATAACAATGTTCTCACAATCTGATAAATAACATCATGACCATTTGAAAAGGGTCTTTTTGAAATGAAGAAAGTTTGGTTTCTCTTTAAATCCAAAAAAGTCATTATTTGCCATGAAAAAGGGGAAACTGTCGGGGCACATTGTGTCAGCTGAGGGGGTAAGGATTGATCCAAGCAGGGTAGAGGCTATCCAAAATTTGTCACTCCCTAGATCCAAGAAAGAAGTTCAGTCTTTCTTGGGGAAAATTAATATTTTTAGAAGGTTTGTTTCAAATTTTGCTGAGTTGGTGAAGTTGATCACAACCATGTTGAGGAAAGGAAATGAAATCAAATGGACTTCTAAATCTCGTAACTCTTTTGACCAAATAAATAAGGCCTTGACTGAAGCACCTGTGCTCATCAGTCCTAACTACTCCAAGGAGTTTCTGATTTTCTCTTTTGCTTCATTTGACAGAGTAGAAGTTGTTTTATTGCAAAAAAATGTCGAAGGGTTAGAGCAACCCATTTCCTTTTTCAGTAGGGCACTGAGAGATGCTGAAATAAAGTATGACATCATGGAAAAACAGGCCTATGCTTTGGTTAAAGATCTCAAAGCTTTCAGATTTTATGTGCTACATTCAAAATTCATTGCATATGTCCCTTCAACCTCTGTGAAGGAGATCCTTATTCAACCTGGCATA
This sequence comes from Picea mariana, assembly GCA_032191745.1. Classification (NCBI taxonomy): domain Eukaryota; kingdom Viridiplantae; phylum Streptophyta; class Pinopsida; order Pinales; family Pinaceae; genus Picea; species Picea mariana. The sequence continues at coordinate 10,341 of JASDQU010273698.1, forward strand.
GATGGAAGAAGGAGTAAGCGGATTTCCAAAATCCTTGAATTTGATCTTGAAATAAAGCCTACCAAATTGGTTAAAGGTCAAGGTTTATCTAGGTTTTTGGCTGAATCTAATTATAAATCCTTGGGGGTAAATTTCATCAACATTTGTTCATAGAATCAACAAGTTGAGTTCTCTGATGAGGATCCTAAAGTCACACCCCCGTTGGCAGGATGCACTTGGTACAAAGACATTATATTTTTCCTACATAAGTTACAGCCTCCTCATGGCATGGGAAAGAGAAAGGTAAGAGCTTTGAAGCTCAAATCAATTAAATATTGTCTGATTGATCAAGTTTTATATTGGAAAGGCCCTTTAGGAGTTCTTTTGAGATGTCTAGACCCACAGGAAGCCCAAGAGATTATGTATGATTTTTATGACAATTTATGTGGGGGGCATCACTTCTGGAGAACCACAACCTATAAGATTCTCAGGGTTGGTTATTTTTGGCCTAGTCTCTTCACTGATGTTTGTGCTAAGATCGGGGCCTGCGTTAAGTGTCAGAAATTTTATGGAAATCAACAGCTCAAGTCTTTTCCACTGAAGCCTATGGTAGCTTCATGACCCTTTCAGCAGTGGGGCCTACATTTTATTGGTGAAATTCACCCTGCTTCAAGTGGTCAGCATATATGGATCTTGACTACCACATATTACTTTACTAAGTGGATAGAGGCCATCCCCACAAGAAATGCTTTTCACAAGGTAATCATTGGGTTTCTTGAAGATATTATGGTAAGATTTGGATGTCCAAATAGAATTGTCACTGATAATGCTACATCTTTCAAAGCCGAAGCATTGATTAAGTTTTGTGAACAATTTGGAATCACATTGATTCACTCTACTCCTTACTATCCCCAAGGGAATGGACCAGCAGAGTCCTCTAACAAGAGCCTCATTAAGATCATCAAAAGACTATTAGAAGACAACAAGAAGGCATGGGATTCGAAGCTTAAATTTTCTTTATGGGCTGACAGAGTGACAACAAAGAGATCTCTTGGTATCTCTCCTTTCCATCTTGTATATGGAGTTGAAGACATTTTTCCTCCTCAGCTTGCCTTACCTGTGGTGAAATTCTTCCAAGACTACCAGGGAGAACCAAATGATATGATTAGGAGAATACAAAAGCTAGTAGAAGTGCAGCAGACGAGGGAGAAACTACTGGACAAAGCATATGATCATCAACAAAAGATCAAGTGGGCCTTTGACAAGAAGGTGAACAAAGAGGATTTCCAGTTGGGAGATCTAGTACTCAAGTGGGACGTACCTAAGCAAGATAAAGGCAAGCACGATAAATTTGATGCCTTATGGATCAACCCCTTCAACATTTCTGACGTTTTTTCAAATAACACTTACAAGTTGCAGGATTTGGAGGATGATGAAGTTTTTGGTAGCCCTGTAAATGGGCATTTTCTGAAGAATTTTTCTACTTAAGCCATGAGTGACTTCCCATGTCATTGTAAATATCATTTTTATTTTGTTTTTGGTTTTTATAAGTGACTCCAGAACCCAATACTAAGGCACTAAAACTGCAAAAGGAGTTCTTAGAGCCTCACAGGGAGCTCTCTATCCCTCAAGGAGCCTATATGTTAACACAAGAAGCTACAGACTGTTTCTTAAGAATCAGACAGAAATTGAGGTTTACCCTCAAGAGCATTATGGTGTAAATCATGTGGCATTCTGCCCATGATTTCCATAGGGAAAACAGAAAGATTGGAGGCCTAATCAGCTCAAGCACCCTCCCGACATCCATCCCACTCACATTCCAATCTCCCTTACATGTCACTTCCTCCCCGCCTATCACACCTCCCTTGTTCCTATGCCACCTCTGCCTTTCCCTTGCCACCGCAACCTCGTCCCAGCCTTCGATCCCTCAATCGCTTCCTTCCACATGGTTTTTGCTCACTCGTTGGGCCATGCGAGTTTTTTCCAAGCACCTCGATCCACATCACCCCTACACATACACTCTCAGACTACTACCTGCAAAGATTGCATTGGTCACAGATAAAGACCAATCATGGCCTCGAGGCGTTAGGATGGACTCGCAAAAGTAATTGGCACCATCTAAGAACAGTTATGGGTGTCAGACCCAATACTAATCCCAATGAAGATAGTTATTGAATATTGTGGGCAGAAGTCGAGACCTCGCCTCATCCCATAAATGGAAAACGTTGTTGAGAGAAGCTATGAAGGCACACTTACGATCCAAAGCTTCCTTATGGACAATTTTTCCTATAAAGCACATAACTGTGCTTGGCTTGCATCTGACATAATGAGGTCTGCACAACTTGATAGAGCGGGCATTGACTGAAGGCTTTGAAGCCAATGATCTGATCACATTCCTGGTGGTTGCAGCATTTTAGTATATATAGGCAGTTTTGATATTTTGTTAAGGTCAAATGGTTGAGCTGGGCTCCCTTCTATTGTAAAATTTTTATGAAGAACACTGGTTCTCTGGTTATGTATTTGTTTTTTGAGACATCTTTGGTTAATCTAAGTCAGTTTTCTTGCTCCATCTTATTTGCCTATGATACTGAGAGAGTTCATGAATGATTGATTCACATGAATTGTTGTAACTGTATTATGATGAACGTTTGATTATAATGTTGTTATAATTTCTTTTAGTTTCCTTGAGATTTGAATTCAAGAGGATCTTGCATTTAAGTTTTTCCTCCTTAGGTTGTTGGAAGACTTGATGTCCACAACAGACCTCTACACTCTCCTCACCAAATTCTTCCCTTTATTCACCCTTACTCCAACTTATTGACTGAAGTTGATTCCAGACCTCAATTGCTTATGCATGCTAGTCCAGATTTCTGAGTTAGAACGTTATTTTCATTGAGTCGTCTCCATTTGACCTCTTAAAACTCAATTACACTTACACAAACTAATGGGTATTGGGATTAACTTCTATGCAATCTGAAGGTGACTTCTAGTGCTAACACCTTCCATCTCTACTGCTGAAGCTTGGTGATTAGCTTGTCTATTATCCAAGGTTGCAGAAATTTGTGGCATGCTCCTAGCCACATCATTGAGTGTGGTAGCCTCCTGGATGTTGTAGACTCTCTGATTGTCTCGTTGCCTATGTGGGAAGTCCCTCAACAAATTTTATTCTCCACAACCCCAACATTTCAAGGGTTGTCTCTTTGTATTATCAGTCTTTCCTGGGGCTGATCCAAAGGGTTTATTACCACTTTGAGATGGGAAATTCTGTTGATATACAATTTTATTAGGAAGGCTCATCTTAGAGATTTTCCCATGGTTCTTAAATCTTGAGGATTTAAACTCCTTCTTCTTGAATCCCAAATTACTTTTGTTCTTCCAATCCCTATGATATTCTGCCTTATTCTTGAATTGCTCATAACAATACCTTGCCTTTTGAATAGTGTCTTCTAAAGTCTTATGTTCATCAAACTCAATTCTGTCCCGGAAGGACTGAGGCAATCCACTAATAAATTGTTACATCTTTACCTTTTCATCCTTTATGTAGGGCACATACCTCATCATCTCAAGAAATTTGTTGATATATTCATCTATTGTGAGTTGTCCTAGATTGAGTTCATAGAACTCCTTGGTCTTCCCATCATAGTATTTTTCAGACAGATACTTCTTCTTAAAGTGTTTCTCAAATTGTTTCCATGACAAGTCCTTATCATGCATTCCTTTCACATTCATAAGGTCCTCCTACCAAATGGAGGCTTTTCCATTCAAGTTGAAAATGGTTATTCGGGCCTTTAAGTTTTCAGAGTAGTCATAGACTCAGAACTACTTCTTCAAGCCAAGTAGCCAAACTTCTACTTATTTCCCCTTTCTAATTTCTCCATCGAAAGTGGGTGGTTTGGCTTTCTTAAAATCTTCTGGGTTATGGCTCTTGGAATGTTTCCTCTTCCTTCTTCTCCTCTGGGAATGTGAACTAGTCTCACTACTAGACAATTTCTTGGAGTTGTTAGTTTCCTCACTAGAGGATTCCTTCGTTGAATGTCTCTCTGCTCCATGTTGGGGATTCTTTGAGGTTCTCCTCCTTATGTGGCTACTTTCAGGACCATGCTTTTGAATCTCAGGTGGACTTTGGGTTTTCTTAGTATGATGTTTATCCACATTACTGGTTGTTGGCCCATGTTGTAGCTACCTTTGTATATCTAATAAGATTTGCAGTAAGACTGCATTAATTTTAGTTTATTTTTCCTGTTCTTTTATCATCCTTTCATTGTCAGCCTTACAACTTTGTAATTTGTCCATGAGACTTCTTACAATTTCATCCAAATTCAGAGAGGTTTCCACCGCCCTCCTCTCATCAGATTCTTCTTCTCTATTGTGGGAGATTTCCCCCAACTCATAGTGTGTCACCATTCTTTGCGCTATATTTTTCCTTGTTGTCCACTGACTGATTGAGTGCTGATAAAACATTTTATGTTAGTTAATTATCTACTAGTTTATGAACAACACATGCAATTTGTAAGGTGAAGTCAGCTTCATTATTTGGAACACTAGCAACACACAGTTCAGATTTTTAGAACATATCACAACAACATAAAGTTTTGTAATAATATTTTATTTGACTCGTTCATGAGCCCAAGAAGGCCAAGTGTTGTTTCCCGCTTCGATACCACTCTGTCACACACCCGACCCCTAAGTACCTTTTTAAGGGATGGGGAATAAATGTTTTGATTTTCGCAACTATCTCTAATCTCCTCTATCAAATCTCCATCGTCTTCTACTCATCAAGAGATTTCCAATGACGGTAAGTTCACTCATAACTGAGCTTTGGAACGAGGGTT
>JASDQU010273699.1:8380-27259 GCA_032191745.1 Picea mariana
ACAGGATCATCTTAGCCTTCCTAAAATATTTAAATGGACATCTCACATTTGTTTGTCTGTATAGGTTCAAAGGTTTCTTTTATAGCAATATTTTTCCTCACCCCATGCAACTTTCTTAGAAGGCCTTTTTCATTTCCCTATGCAGACTTGAAGTCCCCTTTTGCACTTCCCAGAGCTAAAAAATCATATTTTTCCACATATACGCGCCCTACCAGTTATACCACATATGTATACGCAGGTTGTACCACTACAACCCACGTACATTGGGTTTGGTGCTCAAAATTAAAAATTTTGTTGGGTTTCCATGTCACATCACAAGATCCATGATCCTTGACATTCCATATATTGGAAACATTACGACTCGGCCCTTTAGTTCCATTTGAAGGCTATAAAATGGGCCATATCCAAACCGTGGAGGAGGAGATAATTCAACTTTTGAGAGAAAAGTTTCTCTGGAGAAATTACTCACTTCATATTGAGTCTGCATCCCTTTGCCCTTTACAGTCAGAACAAATTGTTCAGCCCCCAAGCTCTTCCCTCTTTGATGGAGAACCTCATTGTCTCTCTTATATGAGCTTACCTTTGGTGGAGGCCCAAATGGAAGGGACTTAGTTTATCGGTTCCGAGATGTGCCGACATAGAAGTTTGTCACTCATACACCTCTATTGATCACATTTTAATAGATATAATCTTTTCTCGTCCAATTGATATCTTGCAAATATTTGAGTTGTTATTCCATGGGTGTATTTGTTATGAATGTTAATGGATTATGCTATTGTATGTGCTAAATTTATATATTATCACCATATGCTTGCATATCTTGGTTATTGAGGACAAGTTGCAGCTATAAAGCTTTGAGTTGCATGCTCAACGATGGTCTTCATCGAACGTCCAGACGAGGTAGGCTCTTTATCTTACCTTGTTATCATTTACATTTATATAACATACTTGGTATTAGAGTCGATTCATGCAGTCATTCCATCTATTGTGGTTTACCCCATGCCATAGAGTGATTTTCCTCGTAATAGAATTGGCGGCCATACTGGGGAATGAATCTTCTACTTTGGGGTTTGGAGTGTTTTTCTCCTTCGATTTCTCTCTGGTAGCCTGAGTTTTCTTGTCTCCTGATTGCTTGACAACCTATTTTTACTTTGTATATGCATTTCTTGGCCTTATCCTTACCCTGGCAATGTTTTAATACATATACACAGTTTGCTGAGTTTGGTGTTTGCTGGGTGAGTTTTGATGATTGTTGAGTTTTCTTGGGTCTCTGTCCTAACTTTTGAGTGCTTGCAGAGTGATAGGAAACCTTTTTATGGTTGAATTTTTAGGCAATTTTTCTTTCTCATCATCTTTTTCATTGGTTGTCCTTGCATCTTGGTCTGAGTGATTGCCTCTTGGTATGTTGTTTGGCTTGTCCCTTTTGCTTGCAGCAGGGTCTATATATCAAGTTGTTATCCAGTTGTTTCATTTTCATTATTTATATTGAAAATACAAAAATATACATTTTTCATTTCTACATTTCCTCGTTTGGTTGTTTAGTATTGATCTTGATACATATATGCAAGGATTACATCTTATTTGAAATTGTAGAGTTAAATTGAAAGTTGCATTTTGAAAATCTTATCATCTTTTGAGAATTGAAGATTAGGACTTAGCTTTATGTTCATATTCATTTCCTTAATTTACTAAGTCATAACATCATTAGTTTCACGACCACATATTTTGACTAAACAAAGCCATTAAAAGTAACGCTGATAAATTTAAAATTGATTAGAAACGATTTTATTTTTCAGAAGTACACAAACAAGCTTAGGATATAGGGCCTTGGAATATGATTTTGTGAGTAAACTTATCCAAGGATATTTAACTCAACATATGTATCTGACTAAGGGAGTGATGAAATCCATTGTCTAATTAGTGACGTTAGGACGCTCCGCTCACACCACGGTTAAGCACAAGGTCGTGCGAAGTTGGTTGCATAGATATCCTCTAATACCTTCTTAGCGTTAGAGATATTTCTAGGGATCTATTCATATGTGAGGGTATTGATAGTACCTTAACCTCTGTGAGAAGTGGCACTTTCAAGATTTTAGGCTTTGTTACCCTACCCATACAATGGACATGACTTACGATTGTTCTTCTGCGCATTGGTTATATCATGGTGGATTTAGTTGCTTGACATAGGTAACCACATATATTACTTGCAGGGGTTATTTTGCAGGTACCCTGAGTCAGATAAGGTTCAGACAACACACAACCTTTATGGAGGATTACCTCTTCGGGGGGAATTTGATTGACTGCGCTGTTAAGCACACGAGGGCCCTTATAACTGATTTTGATGCCTCCAATATTTTTAAGGGAGTCTCAGGCCCCTCTTGGGTTAGGCATACCTACTTTAATGAGGGGGAACCCTTTTCATCCACTATCTCTTGTTTGTTTTCATTTGGCCTTTTTTGTTTATTTTTGGTGTGCTCTTTGATTGTTAGTTGTCCTTAGGATTTGTTTTTATATCTCGAGTCTTGATTCATCATGGAACCATACCAACTTCCTCGCATGTCTTGCCATTTATTGAAGTTACCACCAGATCTTGAGTCTTTTCCCTCTAAAAGACGTGAAGTTATCAAACATGGTACACACACCTCCACTTACTAGACTTGTGATCATACAAGTATGATTACTAAGTCGATTCTGAAAGACATGGGGAGTCCTTCGACTCCTATACCGATCATAGTTAATGGAACTCCTTTGATATCTTCAACCACTATGGTTGTGGTGCTGAAGGTTCCCATCATCACTCCTATTCGACCTGTGGTTGCTACTCAACCCATAGTAACGAACCATTTTGGGTCTCTTTTTGGTACGTCGGGCTACAATGCTCAGTGCATTCCTTCGGTCTCTAACCCTTTCTCTTTTGGTATGTTGAATATGACATCGTAACTTTCATCCTCCATCCTGGGGAATAATACAAATCCTAGTATTGGACCTGGGGGCATGCCTTCTCCGCATATTCCACTCTCGTTTGGTGGATCTCATATTCTCCAAATGAATCCTATGGTTGGAATCCAACCTCGATTTCATCATGGGTCTAATCCTAGTCTTAATGCTCCTGGATGGAGTAATCAATTGGGTGGACAAGATGTTGACTATGTTCCATCCTTTACACCTTCCTCCTCCACACTGACTCCGACCAACACGTTTGGCATGAAGAATCCACCTCTATCCTGTGGATTTCCACCCGGGGGAGGTCAATTTTGTACTACGGGAAACCCCAGCCTGGAGCCACTCCAGCAGGGGGAATATTTATAATCCTCATTATAACATTCCTACAAGGATGGTTCCTACCCAACCTATTACGAATCTGTTTGGAGGAGGCTATTACCATACCAGACAAGACCATGGCACATAACAAAACCCTGGCTGGGATACAGTTCCCCAGAATCAATATTTCTTGGGAGCATGGGCTCAGATGTCGCAACCCCAACTCACTTTTCTAGCCACACTTAATTTTCTAGAATTGTCAGTATTACTGAATCACACGATGCATAATGATCCATCATGGCCCCCTATCCCCACCAAGATTCTATCAGATATTCTGAAATTCGAAGGCAAGACTGGTGAGGATTCTGGTGATCACGTCACTACTTTTCATMTTTGGTGCTCTTCCAATTCCCTTAATGAYGATTCTATTCATTTGAGATTGTGTCAACGCACCCTCACAGGGGTTGCARCAAAATGGTACATAGAGATACCAGGGGGAACATACATGAATTTTAATAAGATGGTTTTAGTCTTTCTCAAACACTTCCAGTTTTYGGTTCATTAYGATGTCGACATAGAACTTATTTCGACCCTCTGCCAGGAAAAATCCACCCATATCTTGGATCATATCCAAGAGTGGCATAGATAGAAGAGGTTGATCAAAGCCTACATTCCTCCAGAGTTCATGTTGGAATGGTTTCTTAAGTCTTTATTTCCCTATATTTCAAAGGATGTTTCTACATCTGGGGTAACATATGAAGAGGAAGATATTTTATAAGTCCAACAATTAGATCTCATATATGGTCAATATGGGATGTTATACTAAATTATTCATGACACACTGAGGTCAAACTACGACCTTAGAAAAAATCTCAGGCCTCATGTCGATGACATAATAGGGTCCACCAATGTTAAATCTATAGAATTGGTGAAAAACCAGTTCAAAGAGTTGTCTCTAAACTAGTCTGTAGGAGGACAAGCTTCATCTGTGTCCTCCACTCCTACTTAGTCGACAGATGTGCATTCTATATAGTCGTTGACCAACCCGAGTGGTAACCAACAACCAGGAGGGAATAGAAGGAAAGGACATGGTAATAATCGTAAAGTTGGGAGGAATAATAATAATAATAAACCCAAGGACAATGTTAACAATGATAGATCGAACAATAATGTTGGTGAGGGAAATAAAGAGAAACAATAGGTGAAGTTTCCTTGTAAACTTTGTATTGATGATCACCTTACCCACTTATGCCCCAAACTCGAGGAATCCACGAGGCTCTTATCTCAATTGCCCGCTATGATGACTAATCCATTTCCACACAGTCAACATATGACCTTGATCTCCTCAAATGTCAGAAATGCAGTGAGTGGGAATCAAAACCCCCTGACGCATGAAGGTGACTGTCTATGTGTAGATATGGTCAAGTCTTAGATTAATGTAGCCACTCGATCTCGTGATTATGGGTCTTCATAGATTTTTCCAGGTATAGAGTCTTCCCCTCCTTTGGAAACATCTTTGCATATCAAAAATCCAGAGCCTCTGCCTCATATTTTGAAAGGAGTACTAAAATTCTCTACCCATGACCCTAATGCTAGAGCTTCCCAAAACTACTCGATTGTCGAAGATCTGGGTCAAACTCCTTGTGCGATGTTGGCTTTGGAGGTTCTCCAGATGTGTCCTTCACAAAGTAACACCTTTATATATGCTTTAGGATCTCTAGACCCATGTGGCTCTAAGGTTATCAAGTTTGACGTCATAGATGTTAATCCTCGCTTGCCTTACCACGCAGCCTTTCAAATCCATGTGGATTATTCGAAGTATATCATCAAATGTATTTTTATTGTTGAAGGAGATGCAAGGTGTGTGATGTCCCTAACATGTTGGAAAGCCATTGGCTCTCCAACCCTCTCTCAATATCTAAATATCTTCACCACATTTGATGGATTTTTTTTCCGTCCCCACGGTATTCTTCCCACCTTTCCATTCTAGTTAGGTGGAAAGACGGTGGAGGTGGATGTCGAGGTGGTTGATGCACCCCTTAACTATAAATTATTACTAGGGTGTAATTGGACTTATGCTATGATTGTAGTCATGTCATCCATTTTCTGTACTTTATTCTTTCCTCACGAAGGGAAAATCATGATGATTGATCAATTATCCTTTGTGCATGCTAGTCCTAATGCATTAGTTGGACCTTCGATCCCCGTGATCGATAATTATAAGCCAACAAATGAGGATATTGGTGTTGGAATGTATTCCTCCCTCATGGGTATCTTTGATTTTGTGGCACCAATTAATCATATTTATTCCATGTCCAGTAGGTATGCTTCGTCAATAGGGTCCGTTCTTTTCCACACTTCGTATTTCAACGATCCTTGGACCCTACCTTCCCCGATCATGTCTTGTGAAAGTTAGTCACATATTGGAATGGCAATGCCACTATCAGCAACAACGATAGTGTATTAGGTTGTTCTTGACTCTATTGCCGACCTAGATCCTGTCTCCTCACAGATGAACAAGGAGGATCATGTTCTCAAGCCCATATGGGACACTTCATCATCTTTCTCACATGATTGCCTCGATGATACTTTACCTTCAGATGAAGTGATTTTAGAGGCCATGAATGGTCCTTATAGGCCATGGGATGATATGCATCATCTCTCTTACTTCCTCCCAGAGCTTGTTAGTATCGAACATGACAATTTTAGATCTACCTTGAGTGGGATAGTCGGTCATGTCATGGTTCCACTAGATAAACATGGCATTTATGTTGAAGGAAGCATGTCAAGTATTTCTCCTACTTTTATGACCGACATCTCTCAAATCTTGGTTAAGAATTCCACTGGTTTTTCTCCTTTTCAGTTAGTACACAATGTAGAGTTGATTCTCCTAAGTGAATACGAAATCCCTTCCCTTAGACTGGCAATTAAGCTCCTACTTGACACTTCTGATCTTGAAAAGTGCCTCGTACACCTAGAGAGTCTAGATGAGTAGTGTCGAGATGCCTCTATGGCTATCGAAGAAAATAAACGATGTTTCAAGGTCTAGTATTATAATTCTGTCTACCCTCGACAATACATTAAGGGTGACTTGTTCCTCTTGTATGACCAAGCCAAAGAACCATTGGGGGCAGGAAAGTTCAACTCCATGTGGCACGATCCTTAGATTGTTCGACGTGTTTTAGAAAAAGGATCCTATGAATTGGAAAATTATGAAGGGAATATGTTGGTTGAGCCCATAAATGGACTCTACTTGAAAATATATTACGCTTGTGCCCCAAGCTTGGCTATAATTCTTTGTATACTAGTGTATCTTAGTGTATATATATATATATATTCCTTTGTGTCATTGGCTTGCTTATAGATTTTTCCCTTGGTTGGAAAATGTCAACGAAGTCTTCAGTTTACTTAGGATTTGCAGACGGTGCCATTCATCATACATAGAACTTGGCTTCCGTTGCTTGGGTCATTTACGCACCCGAGGGTCAACTGGTGTCTTCAGGTGGTGTTTGTCTAGGGCCATAAATGAATAGTGTGGCTGAATATAGTGTCATTATAGAGATTTTACACGATGCCATTTCACATGGTGTTCGTTCTTTAGAATTTCTCCTGGAATCCCAATCAGTAGTATGTCAATTGAAAGACAGTTATCATGTGCGAGACCCTACTCTACTTTGATGATTCCTATAAGTATGACTTTTGGAATGACACTTTGATTTTATTACTTATTATCACATACCTAGAATTTATAATTATGTATCTGATGCATGTGCTAATTATATTTTAGATTGGAATTTGTCACATAACTAAAGTACATAAAACACATTCATCAATGTACACAATGTAACATAAGTAAAGACGAAGACCAATGTTTTTAATATTTCATCTCTCCAAAATATGGTTTCATAGTACAAAATGGGGATCACAGCCTCAAAATACATATATGGCCGATAGATATAATRACCATAGAATCTACGTTTGGGGTGCCAGATGCGTATCATAATAGAATATTATGGCATTTGTGAGATGCTGGAAGAGTCRCACCCACGCACGAGGCACACCCACCAACTACTGTTGCATAGCCTCTGGAAGATCCTCTACATGAACCATATGAATCTTGTGTGTCAAACGAGACAGGTTCCCCTGCACATTTTATATCACTCTATCCACATCTCCTCCCATTGACTTGYCTCCCCGGTGCCTTCGTCGATGTCGTGGGATTCCATCCGGTCGTCCCAGACCCACGTCATCATAACAAAGTAATTGTCAATATTAGAGACCATCCAAAAATATTTACATTCTTTATTCTTTTCAAAAACACAAAAAAATGAAATATATAAAAAAAATTCATACCTATATCACCGTAGGTGGTATCTGGTGGAAATGGCATATCTGGATCTCCTCTGTAGTTGATCCCAACATAGGGGTAGTCATCTATGGCTATCACCTATCGACGCCACCAGAAGAATAACTCATCGTTGTAGGGGGGTGGTACCCTACCACCTCCTAACCTCCTCATCGCCTTGATTCATCGTGACATAGCTTGATTGCGCAGTCCACATGGAATTATCTCCACTCTAGGGCTCAAACCTGGAATCCGCTCAAAGAAAAAACTACATAAGGTAGAGGCAAACTTGAAGTTCCTTTTCCTCCCCTATTTGCAATCTGTCAGCTGGATGTTCATGTTAGATAGTATTAAGGTGCACTAGTCCTAAACTGTGGGTTGCAAGCACTCCACTACATAGAAGATGAGTGGCCTTGATGCCTGGTGAAATGAGGCTGACCCCATGATCTGTGTAAGTAAAAGGACAATGATCTTTAGACTTAGGTTCTCGATCGCCTTGATGGGGAGTTGAATCCATACTTTCTCTGTGCCAGCAACACAGTGGGTGGAAATGTAGTCCTCTATGTTCATACCACCCCCAGCTCCCTGAGATTTGAGATTCACCACCTCACCCCGAYGAGATAATATTGTAATGAAATAGATGTCCTCRAATTCAATTCTCAATGGTTTCCCATTTATATTGAAGGCCTCTCTATCCAAATCCCAGAAGTTTACTAGCATTTGAATAAATCTCACTTGAACCCTCATTCCTTTGAGAKCCCAAAACTTAGAAATCCCACATATTTTTAGGTGAAGTTGGGCCCTTGCATCTCTCTCCACTRCTGCATCCACTTCCTCATGCTCTATCTCTCTCCATTCAAGTACCATGCAAAAGGAAAGCCCCTTTTTGAGTCAAACTCTTTAAAAAACTTGTTTGCGGACTTGTACRTGAGCTGTAATGTTAACARTARCATGTAGGGCCACATATACGTGGGYAGTATTTTCTTTGCCCACACACATGTCTSCATATATGTGATCATATGAAMTACAACCCACATACACCCTTATTCATAATTTGCRCCCTTTAAAACTCAAAAAATGGGGCCTAATTTGAAAATGTAAACCACTATAAATGAAGAGGAGAGCAAGAGTATTGACTTAGTCCARACGGTTGTCAATTCCATCGCTCGTAGCTCCCGCAATCAACACTCGAAGATCATGGGTAAATTGGTCCAAAATGCATTATGAGGGTAAAAAAGTCAATTGGTATGGTAAAATTGGTTATTTTTACTATTTGTAGAAAAAATTTACCCACTTTACGTAGTTTTTGCTAATTTTTCGACCTAATGGACTAATAGTACAGTGGAAGGAGTTTGTTTTGGTGGTTTTGTCCAGGGATTTTTGTGATTTCTAGCGTCAGATCGCCCATTCGTGACTTTGACAACTATTTTCTTTGACCATCATATAGGATAGGTTGCCACTCCATCTTGCATTATCCTATGATTGTGATCTGTATGCCTTAGGTATGAACCCATTTATTAGTGACATAGATCCTTTATAATGCTATTAGAAGTGTCATTATTTAGTGGTAGAAGCTTACCGAACATGGGTGCCCTAGTTAGAACCTCTGTGCCATCCGGTGCCCATGCATAGATTATCCCACATCCTATACCTATGGGAATTCCACCAAGTCTTAGTTAAGCTCTTTTCCGACTCTATTAAAAAGCAAAAAGATTGTTGAGTGAACTTGTCTCTTTCACACTCGTTAAATGGATTTGAAAGGACATTTATTTGGTCTAAGTTTAACCCCTTTTCAGACCAAGTAGACTAATTTTGAAAAAGGAATACTCTAGTCACTAGTGGCTAGAAGAGTTCTCCTAGGTATTGTTTTATACTTTTTCGAGCCTAGGGGACTAGATTTACAAAAAAGGACATTCTTTGGATTTAATTTGTAATTGCATTCCATTATCCTTCTTGTAGTATTGAGCCTATTTTTGGTTCCATATTTCTTGTTATAATCCTATTACCTTAGTAATTTTCATCACTAGCCAAGCAAAGCCTTGTTTATATCCTTTGCATCTTGACACCCTGTACCCTAAGAGAAAACATTCCCTCAAGTGTCCACATCCTGCATGCACCTCCTTGCATTGAGCATAGGCATGTTCCATTTTTGGAACTAGTAGCTTACTCATGACACTTGTTTCCTCCACTCTATCATAACATTCATTTGCTTATGAAAAAACAAAAAAAGACATGTGGGAAAAGAATATTATCTCATATTGGTAGAAGTCGTGTCGCCTTTGAACATAGCACAAAATTTTGAGTCCACTTGTCATCCAAAGTTTAGGTTTAGCATGACCTTAGGAAGCTGAGMTCATTACTTAGAGTTTACTCCTCTAACTGGTTACTCTTCTAGTCCCTATGGAGAKTTTTTTTTGTGCCTCCTGCATCAAAAAGTTTCATCATTGAGTCTATGMTGCCAGAGTCTTTCATATGTCTCATGCTCTTGTTAAAAGGAAGTCTATAAGCTCGTGTCGAACATTCCTTAGAACTCTTGAATTTTCATGTCGGCYATGCCCTAAGTGTKTCTTAGAGCTACATGAAGTTGTAGTCCTATCGTGCACCCTAGTCCTACTTTCATGGGTAGGCAACCTTGAACCCAACAGTCRACATCTCCTCATTGGTCGTTGATTGGGGGGTTTCCCTTATGTTCTACGACAAGAAATCTATTCACACATTGGGATTCATGCAATGTCTTGAATTCCATTATCCTTATTGGTGATTTCCTCACCTTTGTCAGCGGTTTTCCTTAGTGGATGATATTCAGAGGGTCTTTTTTGTGCACTACTTGCATCTGGTGCATGCAAAAGACACACAGATTTGTTAGTTTGTGAACATCCTCTTTGTTCGATTTCCTCCAAATCATCAAGATATTTCTTTGTACCTTGTGTTGATTGATGAGGGATTCCTTAATGCTCTCCTTTCACCGGGTCTCCTTCCATTGACTTCAGCTCATCTATTCTGGAAATGAGGCCTAGAGTCCTATGAGTACCTAAAGGCTTGTATTCATCAGTGGTAGGTTCTCTTGCCATAGATAGTTGGGAATACATCAATGTCTCCTGATTGATGAATTATTCAAGTGTTCGACCTCAACACCTTTATTCACACTTGTAAGAATGCACTCGGTGCCTTGATACCTACTTTCATTATCGGTAGGTTGTCTCACGTTTTCTAATGGTATACATTAAAGATCGATAATCAAATGAAGTCTCACTTTGTTCGACCTCAACTCCTCTATTCACATGATGTATACTTGCACCTTTGGTGGATCGTGTAGAATACTTGAAGACATTAGTTTATAGTCGCAGTTTTCTTGAGTTGTTGCTATCATTCATTGGACCAGTACCTATATGACTTTAGTGATCATGGGAGATCAATATGTACTCCATTGTATACAAATATCTTCAGATTGATTTTGAGACTAGTTTTCACTAGGCCTTGTTTGTGACTATGAAAGCCTATGGAATGCGTCCACTTTGTATTGCCTATTCATGGCCATGAACAATTGTTTGGTATATTTCCACATGGATCTGCAATGTAATTCAAATTGCCAACAATGCATACAAATTCATTATGGATTGTAATATTCTCATGAGAAACTAGTTCGTCCATTTGGGTGGAGGATTGAAGTGGTGGAGGCCCAATTGGAAGGGACTTAGTTTCTCAGTTATGAGACGTGTTGACACAAATGTTTGTCACTCATACACTTATGTTGATCATATTTTAACAGAAATACTATTTTCTCGTCCAATTGTTATCTTGCAAATATTTGAGTTATTATTCCATGGGCGTATTTGTTATGAATGTTAATGGATTATGCTATTGTATGTGCTAACTTTATATATTATCACCGTATGCTTGCATATCTTGGTTGTTGAGGATAAGTTGTAGGTATAAAGCTTTGATTTGCATGCTCAACGGTGGTATTCATCAAACGTCTGAACGAGGTAGGCTCTTTATCTTTCCTTGTTAGCATTTACATTTATATAGCATACTTGGGATGAGAGTCAATTTCTACAGTCATCCTGTCTTTTGTGGTTTACCCCATGCCATAGAGTGATTTTCCTCGTAACAAATTCTTCTGGTAAATAATCATCTTCTAGTTAAACTATCTATTCATTATATGGTTCATCAAGAACCACTGCATTCAGAATTGGAAGTTTGGGGACCCTCTATCTCTATTGATTATTATTATTTTCAAATCTCACTATTTTCTCTTGAGGAGGGTTCCTTCTTTATTCAGGGACCGACACCCTTGGATTGGGTATATAATTATCATTCCTTCTCAATCTCATTATTTCATTTTTCATTTTTCTAATAGTTATATTCATTTGTGCAATCTCGATCCTTTTCTTAGTCTCTTAGGTTGTGACATGGTCTATTTTTGTATCCGGTATAGTTCTCTTGAAACATCCTCCAACGATGGTCTGATTTTGATTTGGTTGTGGCCTTTTCTCTTCATTCCTTTTCAAACTAGATTCTCCTTGATCATCAATATTTAGATTACCCATCTTCCTTTGTACTTTTTGAATAATAATGTCAGGGTCAACGCCCTTTTCAATCATGATTTCTTCCATTTCTATAGCTTTAGTCAATGCTTCCTATAGGGTATACACTTGGGAGGCTCTGATGAAAAACTTCACATTTGGTGGCATGGCATTTTTATAACAACCAAGTATCATTAGATCTTTAGGCCTTTTATCTTCAGGAATCTTGTTCAAAGTTTTATTGAATCTGAGATTGAAGTCTCTTATCCTCTCATTTTTCTTTAGACAAATCTAAGTAAAATTAGTGAGAAGAGTATGATACGTGATTGGGGGAGAAAACATAGTGAGGAAAATGGCTTCGAGATCATCGAATGAATCAATTGATCTGGTGAGAAATGTTGTGTACCATTCATAGGCTTGGCTCGACAAATTTTGAAGAAATAATCTTACCATCACATTGTCATGCTCCACAAGATGGAAATCACAAACACTAGAAACAAATCAACATGTATTTTAGCATCGATTGTTCCATATCCGAAAAATTATTTCAAAGTACCTTTAGGGAGAACATGGATATTGTGTTATTCACCTCGAAGATCAAGGGGGGAATGTCTTATCCTTCTTAGGTTTCTAAATTCTCATCTTTGTTCATTTCTTCTACCCTCTCTCCTTCCTTCTCGTCTTTATTCATGTGGTTCTTCTTTTCTTTCCCCATGTGGTTCTTATTTTCTTTCTTCATTTCTTTCTGCCATGTCTGGAAGCTTCTTTTTTTTGTCAAGAATATGCTTTTCACTTTATGAGGCATGCAACTGCTTACTTTTGCTTCTAGTGATTGGTCCTTTGTATTCGTCCAACTTTAATTCTGACCTTTCTCTTGCACTCTTTGAGCTCATCTCTCATTTATTCGGTCTTGTCTTTCATCTCTCCTTTGTCTTCGAAGAATTTCTCTTTATTCTTCTTGATCTAGTGTTTTCCAAGACATCTCTAATTCTTCTCTAGTTTCGACTGTTGTTACTGCAAGATTATATAGTTTAGGAAGAATACTTTGTTGATTATTTAATTCAATTTATATCTACGACTAGTTAGCCTGAGGAAAATTCATGTAATTTTAGGATACAAAACCATATCAAAATATTCAATTCATTCCTTAGTGGAGTCGCCAAAAATGTTGACACTTGAATACGTCAGGACTRAAATGACAACCTCACGAGGATATGAATCCTTCTTCATTTATATAGAGGTGGTACTCCTMTCCRSCTTATGATATTCTTAATAATGGATTATGTTGATTTATATGCTAACATTATATATCATTACCACATGCTTGTGTATCTTGGTTGTTGAGAACAAGTTGCAAGTATAAATATTTGGGTCGTGTGCTCAATGATGGTCTTCTTCGGAYGTCCGAACGAGGTAGGATTCTAGCCTTCTCTAGTTATCATTTCATTTATATAGCATACTTGAGATTAKATTTTATTTCTAGGTTTTGTTTCGTCTGTTATGGTTTACCCCTAGCCATAGAGATATTTTCCTCGTAACATAATTGGCGAATCCACTGGGGAGATCCCCTTTTTGGGGTATCAGGTGTTTTTTCTCCTTTATTTAATCTCTATTTGCCTAAGTTTCTATGTCGTATGTTTCTTGACAACCTATGTTTTTCCTTGTATCTGAGTTTCTTGGCCTAACCCTTGCCTTGGCAGTGTCTTCTTTGACGTAAACGAGTTTTCCCCTTCACAGAAGCATACATACATGAGTTTTATTCCTTTAGGGCATGTACATATGCAAATTGTTCTCATAATAGTCATGTACACTATTTTTTGAGCCTTTTGGCTGAGTTTAATGATTTTTGGGTGAGTTTTTTTGGTTGTTGAGTCTTCTTGGGTCCCTATTCCAAGTCTTAAGTTTCTACAGAGTGATAGGAAGTCGCTTTATTGGTGAATTATTTTGGCTAATGGAATGAATTGATAATGAGTGCTAAGTGGACTATTCAAGCTCATCGGAGATGTACCATAAATGAATTATATCTTWGAACTTTTTGAACTATAAGGAATTTCATTTGATTGTTCGTGGCTTTTTGTAAATTTGTATTTTTAAATAAATTGAAATCATCTCATATATTCCAACAAGGCACTGAGTTATTYTATTGACTTTTACTTATTTGTATGCATTAATATAAGTATATAAATGCGATATATAATTTTTGAAATAAAACTCCATATAAATAATGATGCATTTCTTAAAAAAAAAACCTTAGAATTTCTTGATAATGAGTGTTAAGTGGACTATTTAGGCTAATGGGATGGMTTATAAGTGAATGAATTCAAACTCTTTAAATTGTAAGGCATTCAATTTCTCAATCCATAACTTTTCGTAAAYATATATTCTTAAATCAATTATTTGTAAATGCATTCATCTCATATAAGTCAATAAGCCACAAAGTCATTTATTGACTTTTATTTTCTTATAATATGTATTAATATGAGTGTATAAATGCRACATTGTAGTTTTTTAAATAAAAATCTATGTAAAAAAATGTTTTTCTTAATAAAAGATAGAATAATTAATTGATAACGAGTGATTAACTACTATTTAGGCTCATTGGAGATGTGTTATATATGGATGTCTTTGAAAATTTTGCACCATATGACATTTGATTTCCCCATCCATATTAACATTTTGTAAATTTCAATTCTTAAATCAATTATTTGTAATTGAAATCGTCTCATATAAGCCAACAAGACATGAGGTTATTTATTGAATTTTATAAAGTTACATACATTAATACGAGTGTATATATGTGATGTATTTTTGAAATAAAAGTCCATGTAAATAAAGACAAATTAGAATTAATTGATAATGAGTTATAAGTGGTCTATTTAGGCTACACGAGAAAATCATGGGTCATATATGAATTACTTTGAATATGCACTTAATATTGAAAATTAATATCTTAATTGATAATTTATTTGTAGTTAGAAAAAATCATAAATAATCATAGAGCATGGGGACATAATATAAAAAGTTCAAATAAAATCCTTGAAAATGTGTTTCAACTTCTATCTCTTCTTCATTTAAAATTCTCATAATTTTCTCTTCTTGTTGAAAGTAACGCTCAATCATGGTTTTTCCTACGGTTGGTTGGAACTATTACATCGGGTCCATGGTTTTTCAAAATTGACAACGTTGACATGGATATATTGATACCCATGTTTACTTTCATACCACTCTTTGAATACCCTTTCCCCATTTTTTACTTATCTAGGTCAGTTGGTTCTCAAAGGACGCTCATTTATTTCAGTTCATGAAACTTCCCATCACAATGGACCAATGAGAATCCCCATTTAAGCACTCTCAATTGTTGTACTTGGATTTGAGTGGAGATATATCAAAAGTTCCTAGCCTTCTACAGATACCTATATCAATAATGCATATCCTTAATATACATGAGAGAATACCTCATGCTTAGATATTTCTTTCTCATACCACCTTCCCCATGAAACACAACTAGAATGATAACCTCCTACTTGGTGCTTCTTAAAGGAACTAAAAAGAAGGAAATTTTAG
The DNA here is from genome assembly GCA_032191745.1 of Picea mariana. Classification (NCBI taxonomy): domain Eukaryota; kingdom Viridiplantae; phylum Streptophyta; class Pinopsida; order Pinales; family Pinaceae; genus Picea; species Picea mariana. The sequence continues at coordinate 24,077 of JASDQU010273699.1, forward strand.
CTTCTAGTATAATTTTGTCAATAAAATGCATGGGAGGCATCATCCCTCCACTTAGTATATCCTCACAACACCACCGTTCGATCAAAAATCCCCTCCCCTCCCTCTGATTATGGTCAAGGGGGTTGGATTCATTAGGCACTGATTTCAAACATTGAGTCATCTCTGTTATCCACAACAATAATATCTCACTTGGATGTTAAACATACTAATATGATTTATTTCAAATCAATTCCTTATAAGAGTTGATTCCACACTCATATTGTGTATTGATATTGTTGTATGTAACAATCCTATGTTTGACCCATTCTGTAATATACCAGATATAAAAAGTATGCAGAACATAAATAAAATGATAGAAATGGCAGAATAACAACAATATAACCAAAACAATCACCACAATAACACTGAAATGATATAAGAATAACAACATAAATAACACTTTGATTCTGAGAGCAATGTTCATGTGCCTCCTCGAGGGGGAAACCTCCAGTCGAGCGGAGCTCTATTACAATAATATCCAATCTAGGGTTCACATACGCTCGACTCCTATTTATACTAAATATTTATATCAAAAAAGCATCTAGAGGAAGATCCTTCTAGAATAGGAAGCTTCTATTAGGTCTTCTTACATTCAACTTATTCTATTTTATTGCAAGGCCTTATTAATATTGACCTTTATTACATCCGAATATATTTTTCTACCTATGTGCGGGTTAGGACCCTAACATGTCCTCCCCCTTAAAASCAGCCTTGTCCTTAAGGCTTGAGATGTGGAAATTGCTGCAGAATGGTAGMTGGTTCCCAAGTGGCATCTTCTGGAGTTGTATCTTTCCAYTGAACTAACACTTCCTTGATGGTTCTCTGACACAGGCAATGCTCACRCTRGTCCAAAACTGCTTGTGGCTATAGCCAAATGGATCCTTCTTCGTATAACTCAGGAAGGTTGGTTTGAATTTGGCACTTAGTTACAATCACCTTCTTTAAGCAYGGAACATGAAAAATAGGATGTAGCTTAGAATGACTTGGAAAAGMTAACTGATAGGCCACCTATCCCACATGMTTGAGAATGGTATAAGGACCATAAAATTTGGGCGCTAGCTTCTGAAAATGCTCGTCCTTGAGGGAATTTTGCTTGTAAGGTTGCAGTCGAAGAAACACCTGATCCYCTTTTGCAAATTGATGTTCAGAGCAACCTTGATCTACTTGTTGTTTCATGCAATTCTGTGCCATGACCAAATTCTCTTTGAGGGTACAAAGAATARCCTCTCGAACTGTAAGCATTTGGTCAACCACCTGGACCTTCGATACACCCRGTAAGTATGAGAGAACTAAAGGTGGCTTTTGTCCATATACCACTTCAAAAGGAGTCATGCGTGTAGCTATATGGTATGAAGTGTTGTACCACCATTCAACTAGGGGTAACCATTGATCCCACTGATTTTTCTTTTCCGAGGCAAAACACCTCAAATATGTTTCCAAAAACTTGTTGACAACTTTCGTTTGACCATCAGTATGGGGATGATAAGTTGTGCTGAGATGCAATTGGGTGCCTTGTAGCTTGAAAAGTTCTTGCCAAAAATTGCTGGTGAAAGTTGGGTTGTGATAAAAAACAATAGAATGTGGCATGCCATGAAGCTTGAAGACCTGATCCATGAAAAGTTGAGCCACCGTGGATACTGTAAATGGAAGTTGAAGAGCACAGAAATGAGCATAATTGGAAAGGCGATCAAAAACCACCATGATGACTGATTTATTTTCTGATTTGGGTAAGCCTATAATAAAATCCATAGAGATATCCCTCCAAATAGCAGGTAGAATCATAAGCGATTGTAGTGTGCCCGGAGATTTGACTGTTTCTCTCTTGTTGCATTGACACACATCACATTCAACGAAAAAATTACAAATGTCTTGTTTCATACCATTCCATAATAAAGAACGTTTGACCCTGTCATGGGTTTTGGTAAACCCAGAGTGCCCAGCTATGGGTGTAGCATGAAGCTCAGAAAGTACTGTGGATTTAAGTTTTGATTGTTTACTTAAATACAAACGGCCTTTGTATCGAAGCTCATCATGGAGCCAAGAGTACCTCGGGGAAGCTGAAGCATTGGACTGCAATTGTTGTATCATATGCGAACTTTTGGGATCGTGTAGCCATTCCTGGCGAACGACTTGGAGCCAATCTGGTACAATGAAGGAAAGAGAAAAAAGGGATATGTCATCTTCATATTTTCAGGAAAGTGCATCCGCAACCACATTGTATTTGCCTTTCTTGTAAATTATCTCATAATGATATCCAAAGAGCTTAGTCACCCATTTTTGTTGCTCCGGGGAGGAAATGTGTTGTTCCAGAAAATACTTGAGGCTTTGATGGTTTGTCTTAATTTGGAAGCGTTGCCCCAATAGATAAGGGCGCCACAGATCAATGTCATGCAAAATATCCAACATTTCCTTTTCATAGATTGATTTTCCCAGATTTCTTTCAGGCAATTGCTTTCTAGTAAAGGCCAACAACCGACCCTATTTCATAAGGACAACACCAATTCCTTTCCCTGAAGCATCACATTCCAAGACAAAGGTCTTTGTGAAATCAAGAAGGGCCAGGACCGGAGTGGTGCACATGGCCATCTTCAAGGTTTGAAAAGCTTGAGAAACTGTTGGAGTCCAAGTGAAAGACTTTTTTTTTAGGAGTGCAGTGAGAGGTGTTGCAATCTTTCCATAATTCTTAACAAACTTGCGATAATAACCTGTTAAGCCCAGAAATCCATGCAATATTTTGAGAGTCTTTGGGTGAGGCCAGTCTTGCATAGCTTCAATATTTTTAGGATCCACCCTGACACCATCCTTTCCAACCAGATGACCCAAGTACTCAACTTCTGAGGTGCCAAAATCACATTTAGACTGTTTCGGGAAAAGTTGGTGCTGAGAGAGTAGATGGAGAACTCGATCCACATGAGCAAGATGGTCTGCCCAAGTTTTTCTATAGATGAGGATATCATAAAAGAAAACTAAGAAAAAATGATGAAGAAAAGGATGAAAGACATGATTCATGAGGCTTTGGAAGGTGGAGGGGGCATTACACAAGACAAAGGGCATGACCAAAAAATCATAGTAGCCCTCATGAGTTCTAAAGGCAGTCTTGGGAATGTCTGCCTCTTTGATATGTATCTAGTGGTAGCCATAATG
>JASDQU010273701.1:1960-12470 GCA_032191745.1 Picea mariana
AATTATCTTAGTGTGAATAGGTTTCGGCATTTCGGCATTTCGGTGTTTCGGCACCCAGGAAACCAAAGGGCAAGACCCTTCTTCGTCGCAAGTTGCGAAGTCCCGGTATGTGAAACTCCAAATTATCTTAGTATGAATAGGTTTCGACATTTCGACATTTCGGCGTTTCGGCACCCGAGAATCCAAAGGGCAAGACCCTTCGTCGTCGCAAGTCGCGAAGTCCCGGTATGCGAAACTCCAAATCAACTTAGTGTGAATAGGTTTCGGCACCTGGGAGACCAAAGGGGAAGAACCCTCATCTTCGTAAGTCACAAAATATTGGTTCATGAAACTCCGGGAGGATCTGGAACCTCCATCAGAGGTGATGCGTGGTGAACGGTCAGAGTTTGGGGGAATCTCTGAAACCCCGTAAGCCATTGAATCTCATAAGAAAATAAGGGGGTTAAGGATGAGTCTCCTTCAACGCCCTTAAGGTCAGGAGGGATAGTGACCGTCAGATCCAGATCAACGAGGTTCGTTGATCTCCTACACAAATTTCCATATCAGAATTCAAGGATTTGAGTGATAGGAGTTCTGGAGTCATTGCATTGTGAACTCTCGGTTCACGAAACTCCGAAGAGATCTGGACCGTCGGATCTTGTACAAGAAATTGCGTATCGGATTTCGGGTTTCGGGGTTTGAAGAGTCGAAATACTCGACTCTCTTGCATTTCGAACTCCCGGTTACCAAAATCCCGATACGGCCAGGACCGTCGGATCAGGGGGAGATTCGCAGTCGTCGATCTCAACGAAGGTACGATTTCGRGTTTCGRGGTGTGAAGAGTCGAAGGACTTGACTCTTGGGCRTCGCTGAGTCGTGAATTKCCAAAGGCACCTCTTGGCTTGGCCCGGGGTCATAACCGATGATCACATGGAGGTGAAGCCCGTGCTTGGTGCTTGAGTTGTACACGACGTGTTTTCAATGAAAGAATCGGTGGATTGGTTTAGTGAAGGTTCTGACAGGAAGAGATAGCCTGTGYTAGGACCTCGTAGRAACTCGGGGATTCTGTCCCTTGAGAAAAGGGAGAAAAAGGAGAAAAATATATTAAKCCGTAGTGGGTATGTGACACATCCCYGATGAGATCGATGGTTTTCAACGATATCAACCTATTTCGTCGTCGACACTCTATAGACGAAATTTAACTCACCATCCCCTTTCCTTCGACAATGATGCCTCAGGCATCAATGGTCTAGAACCACTGGCCCATAGATCTGATGACCGCCACTGAATCAAAGTTTCAAAGAACCTCCTCTCCCAATGGGACCCACATTAGTCCCATTAACCAATATTCTAGCAACACCTGTTACCACTTTTACACGTGGGTTGTCGAGTACGCAGACCGCGTCATCATGACATCCTCACCGTATTTCATAGCCTAAGTGTCATATTCTAGAGATCAACGGTGGAGGATATGCTTATTTCAAGCAAACATCGACGTTTCTCATCAATCCTTATGCCACTACATTGTTGACACTTCCTTGGTGAAAATTTCCCTTCCCACTTTAAATCGTTGACGATGATGCACATAGCATCGATGGCGTAGATATCCCCTTGTAATCTTGACTAGATCGACAAGTGTCATTCTATCTCCGATCTTTATCGTTGTCGCATAAATTTTTCAAGTTCTGGATCTCGATCATTCCCGAGGATAGACCTTTGTCGACAAAGGGTTGAGATTCACTCATCCCACCCCATCGATGGTTGTAATTTCTTCCGACTCATCTCACTGTTCCTTAATTAGTTATCCCATAGGTTGGGACTTAGTCATTTTTCTGAGTTCTATCGGACTCTATCCCGGTATTCTAAGGTCTACTAGTATTATGTTTCCATAGCTGGTCTCTTAGCCTCATGAACATGTAAGGCCTTATATATCTTACAAGATCTCTTCAAAATATTGGAGCTTCTCTCGGGGTTTAGGGTCCTCCCTTCCTCACAAAGGATTTCCCCAAGTTACAAGTCATCCCATCATTAGCTAAGTGATGATTTTAACCATGTCCTACAAACTTTCCTCTAACAACTCAGGGTTCACAGGGATACACCAGTCTACACTTTTTCAGTTTCACAATTGACACATAATTTTAATTCCATAGTAACATAAGAAAATTCTCAGAGATTTTGTAAAATCATTTGTAAGCATTTACATTTCCTATAGTATTAGACATTTACATGCACATATCATTCATATTCAATTTTTGACAAGCTAAGTTAAACACTTATCTAATACGAAAATTTTCCAACACCGACTGACTGAGGGAGGACGCCTTTCGTCCCAACTTTAGGCCTTACTGTAGAGTTCCTTCCTATAGTATTCCACCCCCATTCCAAGCCATGATACCACCAGGGAAGACATCCTCTACCTTGGATGCTGGGAATTTAGAGGATGACATCATGTTAGGGTTTGATGGATGATTATGTGGTCTTCTTCCATTTGGATGTTAATGATGATTTTGAGATGGATGTATCATTCTTCCACCACCAAAACACCTCAAATGATGACATGTGGCCTTGGAGAGTCCCTCCTATCCCATAAAGGGCATGACTTCACCACACAAGAGGCCTTTTTTGTATTTATTTTTCATGTTTAACATTTGTAAAGGAAAATTTGAGGGGTCGACCCCACTTGAAGAGACATGACTTTTCATATTGTGAATTTTGGAGTGATAGTGTTTTCATTATAAAAAATTCTAGCACTCCATTCATTTTAATCATTATTTCCTCTCACACTTGTGGGAGGGAAAATCTAAAAGGTTCGATATTTTCTTTCTCTTGGTCTCTTAAACTCATGATTTACTTTGGAGAAGGATTTTTATGGATGTGTTTGCTCCCTTGGATGGTTTATTTCTTCAACTAGGGTTTTGGATGGTCCAACAACTTAAATATGTAATTAATTTATGCAATTTTATGTCTTTTTCTAATGTTTAAGGTGATAATTACTATATTGTTGCAAGTTTCTTCATCTTGTTGAAACCCTAGGAAGGAGACATACGTTCTTCTCTCCTTCACAAAATTTTTTGTCCAAGATTTGTGAAAGCATTCTTTTTTAGGGTTAATAACCCAAGGTCCAAAAGTTATTTCACCTTAGGGTTTTAACCTTAGTCTTGGATCCTTGACCTAAGTGAAATAAAAAGAAGGAAAATGACACCTAGGACCCAAGAGTGTTTGCACCCTAGGAACCATTTTCTTGAAGGTCTAGTCCTAAGGCCCAAGAGTGTTTGCACCTTAGGGTTTAGACCTAATCCTTCTCATTTCATCTAGTTCAATGTTCATGTTTATTCATGTTTGACTCCATGAACCCTAGAGGACAAAGACACTAGTCTAGAGTTTTTCTTGTGGTGAAAGTAACATTTAAAATTGATATTCTCTCTCTCTCTCTCTCTCTCTCTCTCTCTCTAAAACATCCTACTAACTTTCCTAACCCTAACTCTAGAAAAAAATCATCATTTATTGTTGTTGTTACACAATTTTTCTACAACCATTGAAATTCAATTTAATTTGTTGCATACAGAGTTGAAAAAGTGGCCTAAGTCACTCATAAAATTTTGGATAATGTTGTACTTTTTGAAGGCTTAATTTTCATGCTAAATTTATATAGTTCTGAGTGCTTTTATTTGTTTTTGTTGAAAAATATTAATTGCTATTGTACAACTAGTTTACTACTATAATTTGCAACAACCATCATATTTATTGATTATCTAGTGTATAAGAGGTCATTATTGCATTTCATAGCTTGGTAATTGTCTATATTATGCTGCAATTTGTTTTTGTCTCATATAGGTACAACAATTACCTCATTACCTCTCATTTCCTCTCCTAGACCTAGACCTAACCATCAGGTGACCAATATAGGGGGTTGTAGGCTTGGATAATCTTGCTATTTGATCCCTTGAGGTCACTAGGGAAGCCTCCCATGTGGTGGGCCTATTTCGATCACTAAAATAAGGGAAGTATCTACTTAGGTTTCAATGGTATATTTTTCCATTGTTACACAAGATTGGGGTCTCGTGGAGGTTCCTTTACACAAGTACAAATCCTATGATAGCAAGAACTATTTTGCCAATTCCAATGGCCACATGCAAAAAATGCATGCTGACATTGATTCTCATAATACCACACCTCTATATCATGTATTCCATCCTAGTGAATTTGGAAGGTCAGTCCAACACCTCGACACATCATCTATCCACCTCCCTAACACTTGATCGACCCTCTAAACACCTTAAAAATTATCCCAACATAACACAAGGCACATACCCCTTCTCTACCACACATTCCCTCAGGAATCTTGTCCTTATTATCGGTGTTGTTTAGCGTTGGTAAGTAGGTTACAATCCATGACCCAATTCAACAAGGGAGACCATTGGACACTTTTTGGGTGTTATAGCCTTTCTGTATCCATCATCCATATGGTTTCACACATGGTGTTGGCACAAGGGCAGACCCAGGGTTCAACTCTAACAGCGCACCAACAAGCCCTAACTACTGGCCCTTTCGGAAAAACCTACGGAGAAGATGCAATCTCACCTGAAGTAGCAATAGGGGGTTGTAGGACACACGTGTCTACAACTAGAGGAAATGCAAGTGGATTCAAAAGAACAACACACAAATATCTAGTTATTCCTGTACCAACTTAAGTCTACTTCACACAACTATATCTCAGATCTAGCACAATAATGCAATGACAGAATAACATAAGGCAAAGAACACAACATCAATCACACATAACAACAAGATATATGTGGTTCACCCTCTCCCTAGGGCTACGTCCACATAAATATGTTTCTTGATATATTATATGAAAACATACAGTTCTATCTGTGCACTTAGCTTGCAGATCTCTCTCTCTTTCCCTTCTTCTCTCCCCTCCCGCGCACCCAACTGCAAGGTTGATCTTCACACCCAACTGAATATATTACAATATGACAATATTCTCACAACACAATGCTTCTCTCATGTGATCAATAATAATCACTCCCTTAACCCACAATGACAAACTCAGAACCCACCCATCCCAGATCCTCTAGACCTTTATTTATACATTACATGACAAACGTCTAGGTGTCAAAATCCTAGATCCCAAAACCCTAGGTGTCTAAAACCCTAGGTCAACTTGACCCACGTTTTCAGGGATTTTTCCCTATTTCCCGCACGGTGCTCCAAAGCATCCCTTGGTGGATTTTTCCGCTTGATGATTTTTCCATGATCCATCTTCCTTGCTAATTTGTCTTCCTCGATCTTCTCATTCAATGACTCGTTTTCCCTTACTTCACTCCTTCTTTTCTTCTTCTTCGACCACTTCGACCCATTCCCAGTCACTGTGCCTTCCGCGCAGTTCCTACTTCATCTTTCTTTTTGAATCTTCGCTTTCTTCCTTAACTAAGGGCCAACACATGTCTAGGTTTGTTGGAATCCATTATCACACAATCCATGCATTCACTCAATGCATACCATATAATTCATGTATTGGGCATAGTTACTCATTCATCCATTCAGTCAACTCAGTTATGACATGCTGCTTCATGATTGTATTGCAAGGATTCTATATGTCTCCATGTACCATATGTTCCTCCCTCTGTCATACCCCATCAGGGTATCAATGCCATATATGTATTCAATCATGAATCATATCATTAGGGATATAAACTATACTTGAATGAATTCTTACCCAATTCCTTTTATATTTCCTATTATTCTGACATGACCAATCTCATACCTACATGGTTGCAACCATCATTCTTGATGTTACCTAACTAGTTGATTCTTCCTGGGAAATCACATGATTCCTTCAACAACCTTTAATCAAACATCATCTCATATATATTCCTCTGCATAGGTTTATACACCGTAGGTAACTATATCGTCAACATCTCCAACTATTCCTTCACATAGTCACACTCTACATCACATTAGCTTCCATGCCAGACATAATGCACATGCTACAACACCTTTTAAAATCAACAAACATTATCAGATTATTCCTTAGCATATATGTAGGTACTCTAGAAATCATTTCTCAATGTGTTTATTGGTGCAAATGATTTTTAACTATTTTATGTGATTGCAATTATTGCATTCTCAAATCTTAACTATTCACATAGATCAAACTTCTCATCCTAGAGAAATATTATAATAAATATCAAGAGAGGAGTTAATGGATTCTCCCTTCTAATTCCTTTGCTAAGACTAAGATATTCACCATAGAAATTACGCTCCATGGCATGTCTGCCATTTTCATAACACATCATTAGCCATGATATTCTCATTCAAGTGACTGTTCTTATTTATTTTTTGCAAAGTAGATTTGTTGTTCTAATCACTTCATTCTTCAAGAGAAATAGAGTTTCAGGGTGAGAAAATCCCAACCCCCCCATTTCTCTACATACACTTATGTTATCTACCCCTTTCTGGGTTTGGATACTCCATTCCCTCAAGAAATTCTAGTCAAGTCCAACTCGATGTCTCTCCACTTAGAGTACAGTTTTCATTTATATATGTGACCTTACACATGCATGCATGTAATCCAATATTCTTATACACCAACACGTTGCCAGATATTGCCCCTTGATCCACGTAATAAAAACTTGGTTTGGTTCAAGTTTCCCAATAGGATCATCCATTCTCATTAAGTAGTAATATTCCTTTAGAGGGCCTTCCCTTCCTTGAAATTCTTGATTTCCATCCACATAAATTGTTTCAATTGATGTTGCAAGGATGCTTTAAGACAATACGTTTAAATAATGATTTCGAGCATGTACATCTATATTTTGACATGCATGTGTGCATGTGCACAACTTGCATATTTTCCTCCTTAGTTGTGCAAACCTATCTTATACTTAAATTTAGTCTAATTTAGAAAAATTCATAGTCGTTCACAAGAAAAATCCATAGGCATAATCATTAGTATGATGCCCTCTTACATATGGCACCCAACATCAAGAGGATCACTCTTTCACACTTGCTAGATGTGCCATTCCATGCAATATGAAATCACTAGGTAACCATAGCATTACCTAGAGAATGGAAAAAACACTCCTTTTATTTTCTAGCGATTCATGCCTTCATATCATTTCAAAATATCAAACCTTGGCTGAGGGAATCCTTACTTAAATTCTCTTCAGTATTTGATCATATAAAAACCATACCCGCATGGATGTCATCAATTGATTGGATGTTTCCAGATTAATTGGTATCTCGGGGAGGTTCACTTACTTCTATCACCAACCTCTTGATTAACACCTCATCATCCCTATGCTTATCTTCATAAGGCCATATGTAGTAGCTTCATCAACATCTACATCCAGGCTATCAACCTTTCCTAGTTACATGATCATTTCTAACAAAAAATGTCTATCATAACATTTTATTTCATAAATAGAAACATACTATTTTTAGTCTATATCCATACTTGTAACATACCCCAACCTCCAATTGGATTCATGCTACTGTTGATATGATGAGAAATAAGGCCTGCTACGAATTTGTCATGTATCCACTATCTGTTTACCTCTAAATTTGCCTTCTTGGAAAAAATTTAAATTTGTGATACCATTCTTATGAATAAAGAACATGATAAATACACATATAATTAATACAAAAGATGCATGAATGTAAGAGACACATTAAACATGCCATGCACATCAATTAATCAACAAGAATGTTATAAAAATATCACAGAGATAAATTACACATCAGAATATAAATTACAGGGAAACACAATGAGAACTTATCTTTTAAATAATTAATCCACCAATTGGTTGTAGACATCGGATGTTCCACCCAACCATAGGATATATTTCACATAAAATCTCTTCAACAGGCCACCCTTGAGCCGAGGCTATGAATCCACAAGGATGATTCTTAGGCTTACTCTCATTTTCCCAAATGAGTCAACAATCAACTCTCATAGTTTCTCAACTACACAACAATCCCAGTTTTCCATCTCTCTTCCCCCTTCATCCTACACAACCCAAAGAGATGAACCCCCTTCTCTACAATGTAGTCCCTCAGGATGTTCCAGCTCTTTCTAGGGCTCTGGTGCTATTGGTTATGAAATCTCAATGCTGGAAACTCCAAAGATTCTCATATGTAGATAATATTTTCACAATTGTCGCCAATATCATGCACACATGAATCAATTCCTTGCTAGAATATCAACAGTTCCTACAGTCAACCATCCATGGCTCACTACCTCCAACAATTCATTTTTCATGCCCAAACCTTGACCAAGAATGCAAAAGCATGAAAGATTGAAGAACAAAAATGAATTAGCGAAGAATGTCCAACATTCTCATATGTAGATAATATTTTCACAATTGTCGCCAATATCATGCACACATGAATCAATTCCTTGCTAGAATATCAACAGTTCCTACAGTCAACCATCCATGGCTCACTACCTCCAACAATTCATTTTTCATGCCCAAACCTTGACCAAGAATGCAAAAGCATGAAAGATTGAAGAACAAAAATGAATTAGCGAAGAATGTCCAACAATGTTTCCATACAGTAGCCTCCAAACAACCCAAAAACAAGTTTTAAATAGTAACATCCAAGGTATAACATGGCCTTCCCAAGAATCTCACATAACCCCCCCTTTTTCCCACTAAAACAAGGATGGGTAAAATAAAAAGTAATAAAAGGCTTAGCCCCTTAGCTCCCTCTCTCGTGGAATCATAGCCCTTATTACTCTGCCCTTGTTCGTCTTGCAACCAATGATTTATTTTATTATTAATATTCAAAGTATTAAATTACTATGCTCTTCGCCCTTTTCAACTTTACATACACTCTAGCCTTTCATCAAATAACAAAATACATTATTAATCAGAGGACTCAAAACCGTGGTATTACAATCCTAGATGTATTCTCATCATTTCCATATGCATTCAAGCATAGATATATTTTACCATCCACATTCCTATAGATGCATATTCATTCTAGCTATCTATCCACTTATCTCTTGAATTTATATCATGCTTTATGTTCTAAACTATCAACATATAATAGAGATTTTCAAAATTTAAAGGAAGTAGCAAGAGATGGGTTGATAGATTCCCCCTCATAATCATGATTGCAATGTTGTCCATGTTTATCAACAAATCTGCATCTTGTTTCACTTTCTAGAGGAACCTCTTCATTCAACATTTCTGATTGTTCCTTTGATGACCTTCACCAACTAGCATTGTGCCACATTTCCCCGACGGACTCCATCCATCAGTCTTTTATTATGTTGAAATGTTTTCTTTTCATCACCTTGTAATAGTATGCTATCTGCAATATTTTCCAAACATGAATTCCCTTTTCAAACTTGTAGTCCTTTTCAATATCTTTTCCTATCAGATGTTATTGTGACACATGTTGCAATCATATTGCAACTTTTATTTTTCTAGAAAATTTCTTGTTCATACAACCTTACTGCTATAACTAGTTTCTTTGGTTCTTGGGTCCTTTAGTCTTTAGATTTTCTCAATTCCCAATTGTAACACCCCGGGTTTTGGACCCCCATTTTAAATAATGTATTGTTACAATGCTGAGAGGCATGAGTTCCCAAACAATTATTAAAGGGCCAGTATGCCCAAGACATGTAATGTTTTTGATCATTATTATTAATAACTACATCGTTGTCTGCTAGACGAACAAGGAATAGAGTTATAGGGGGCTATGATTCCACAAGAGAGGGGGCATGAGGGGATAAATGTTTATTTCCTATTTTAATTACCCTTTTTGTCTAAGGGAGGGTATCAGTTATGTGAGCTTCTTGGGGAAGGCCAAGAGGTTATTGATTCCCCACGAAAAATACTTAAACCCATCCTTGGTCTGATTGTGGGGTTGGTTGTTGGTTCGTTCGCTCCTTGAATTCTGCATTCGTACCATTCTTTCCCTCACACATTTTCATGTACCCACTTACCCATTCATTGATTGACCCTTGCCTGCATCTTGGCTTGGTAAAGGGAAATGAAATGTTAAATATTAGCCACAGGATAGTTGGCTGTAGTGGTCGTTGGTGCAATCCAACCATGACTTGAGGCTTGCATGTTTGAGATGCGTTGGCCTGCACCCTGTTTTTCTCATAGTTGTGAGTCCTGAAAGTTCCAGCATTGAGACTCTAGACCAGCTGTGTTGGAGCCCTAGAAGGAGAAGGAATGCCTGAGGGACTGCATGGCAGAGAAGGGACGTGGAGGTCCATTCTCTTGGGTGGTGCAAGCTAGGTAGAAGAGAGCTGGGTAATTGGATTGTTGTGGGTGCTGGGAAACCTGTGAGAGCTTGAGAGCTGACTGGTTTGGGAACCCAAGTAACACTATGGAACCGTCCTTATGGATTCATAGCCCTGGCTCGGGTGTGACACTACTATTGATATTTGGTGCAGTAGTGTCTACGGTTGGGTGGAATGTCCTTGGTCTGCAGCCAGTTGGTGTTTCCATTTTATAAAGATAATTGCTCTCTGTTGTGATATTATTATTTGTTTATGAATGTATTC
>JASDQU010273702.1:0-15115 GCA_032191745.1 Picea mariana
CTCTTTCATTTGTAGAGTAGAATGCATTATGACTTAGGCTAAGATCTGAAAATTTGATTGTAAATGGTTGGATTATCTGGTTTCCTAGATGGTCTCTACGCCCTTGTATGGTATGCTCTTGCCACTGTTATAACTCTTATTTCCTAGTTGATGCTGGGGTTAAATGGTTCTTGGCTAGCATCAGCCCCTTGTGACTCTACTCCGCAATTTTATCTCACCTCTTATATAGATTTACTACTTCGCTCTAGGAGATTATCGCCGAGATGAAGTATAATGGTGACTATTGTGAATTGTATTTGGTTCATTACAGGAAACCCATCCCTCTACCCAGCTCAAATTTTTTTTATGACAAAAATTTATATGTCTAAAATTCCTAAATTTTATATGTCCGATTAAATTCCCAAAACTTTGTGCCTGAAAATTTTAGGGCAAATTTATATGGTTGGGTCGATTCCTGAATCTTTATGTCTGATTCCGACTATTTTTTTGTGTGTGTCTAAATTTTTTTTTATGAAATTTATATGTCTACTCCAATTCCTGAGTTTTTATGTCCGAAATTTTTAAGACCAAATTACATGTCTGATTCGATCCTGGATTTATTGTCCAAAATATTTTTTACCGAAATTGTACGTCTACAATTATAGGTCAGAAATTATAGGTCTGATTTTGACTGAAAGTGAAATTAGAAGTAGTAGTCGGTACCAGCATAACCGAGTAGGTATATGCATCAAGTAGTTTCTTCGCCTAATGCTTCGGTATTATCTAGGCGAACAGTCTTGCGAATAGTAGGTTAGAAGTTTTCATTTGAGCAAAAGAAATAATAATATCTTTTATGTGCAGTCCTCACTCCCTTTTGACTAATTGCATTTTAGGTTAGTATTGGTTGATTTCTAGGAGCCATGCGTTGTCTGGACAATCCTGCGCATGGTTTGGTCGAAGGCATTGCCAGGATAGAGAAATTTAGTCTCTGTTCTTTTTAAATAAACGTTTACACCCTTGCATCCTCAAAACTTTCTAACTCCTTCCAGCGTTCCGTTTTTCAATGGATGCATCAGTTGGAGATTGTGCACAGTACGAATGACATTGAGGCTTGTGGCATTCTATGTTTATCTTGTAACTCGAGGCCTATATTGAATCAAAACCCTTAGAACTCTTCTCCTTACGCCCCAACAACCACATTGATTTTGCATCCTCGTGCCTCTGCAACCCGTGTGAATTTTGTAAAATTTTCACCCTTGCAACCTGGGTAATTTCTTACCTTTTTCTTGCCTCTGCAAAAGAGTAAAAGTTGCCTTGCTGAGAATGCGGTTACACCCTCCCTCGACTAACTGTTTGTTCAGTTGTCAGTGCTTCCATCTCTTCAAGTTGCATTGGATACACCTGAGAAAGGTTTCTCTAGGACGCGGTTAGGGAAAAGGTTATTGATCCTTGGGTTTTGACTGTTGTCAATTGTTTTTGACATTGGATTCTTGGCATGCACCCCACTGACCTTAGTTTCTTGTGCCGACTGATATTTTCATTTCCTTATTTTCTTGGCAAACAAGACCTGGAATTTCGTTGGTTCTATTCCTCTATCAACATTTAATCCTTTGGTCAACGCCTATCTCTACGAGAATTTACGTAGACTGCCTTAGCGTGCCCGTTGTCAGCTTCTTTTACATCCACCATACTGTTGGGTAACAACAACATTCCCTTATTTAGTTTACACTGAGTTAAGGGAACGACCATATTAAATGCGTGGGAGTAATCGGGATTTGCAGCAGGGATCAATTAATCACTGAAACTGGCATGAAAATGGCGATTCTCTGAGCACCACGTCCTTATATTGTTAGGCCACAATTGATTTACAACCTACAGATTTGATTTATAGTGTGGATGACAGCGAAGGCATTGATTTCTTGCACCAGTTGGTAAGTTGGATTTATTTTTAATTAATTAATGTTTTCTCTTTCTTCTTTTCACTTAAACAATAAATTCTTCTATTTTTAACTATTGTCAATCTATGGTGTTAAGTGGTGATCTGACCTTGTACAGGATCTATCATAGAGTAGACTTTTTATGTTCTGAGTGGATGAAGCATAGGATCATTACAGAAACTTATTTAGACCTCTTCATTAGTTTAGGAAATGGTTTAAGTTTTTAATGGTTATTTTATTAGAGTAATGAGGTACTTTTATTAATAATAATAAATTATTATTATTATTATTGTGGGATAGGGAAATTGTGTAAATATTGTTAAGAGATGCCTAATCTATTCCTTGGGATATTGTTATATATACATGTAATTATTGGATATTGATGTTAAAATCGAACACTTATAACACATGATAATATGGTAAGGCAATTTGATTTAGATAGTGCTCTGATGACCCTATAATTAAATTGCGCATATGATCATTTTAAGGCTAAATTTAGATTGCACCTTATTGATAAATTGCTTTTAGACATGTTATGATGGGCTTGTAACAGTGATTTATGTTGGAGATAAAAGTACTTCTTAAGATATTCTTAATTATTGCCATCATTTTTGTAAATGTTAGCATTAATTTTATAAATATTGCATCAAATGATTTTAGAATATTGCACTAATTATTGATTATAATTATGGCTTGGTTGCATTAATTGTTGGTTCATAATTATCGATCATTGATTTATCAATTCAGATTATTGCATTAATGTTACTGTGGATTTTTAGTGATTGCGTTGAACGATCTTAGAATATTGCCTAAATTTGATTTACGATTGTAGAATAAATGTTAGTCACTGCGTTAAATGACAATTTGTAACTATACATCTTTCTTTTAACGATTATAACTAATGATTAATTATATTGTTAAAGGTTAAATCTAGTCAAGGTTTGGACTTGCACAACGAGGCCCTTCAATGTTGAAATAGAGGGTACCTTGATGGCAAATTATGATCTAAAGTTGCGCCATGGAATGGCCTTAGGAATAATGTAGATTGTAGTCCCTTGTTTAATGTAATGTTGCACTAGGTCGTAAACCTGTGTGTGCTTGGTCTGCTTGTGTCGAGCGGGATGTAGATGCCTCCATGTTCCTCAGAATAGTCACCAGCCCTAAGACCTTAAACGGTTAAAATCGATGGGAACCTGGGCTTGAGCATTGCTTATGTGTCTTGGAGGTCCTAACCATTGCAGGGTAGGATGGATGGGTAGTCAATCTTATTTATTTGTTGATTGAGGGTTGTTCATTGCATGCAAACATTTGATGTGCGTCTTAGGTTGTCATGTTGTGTTCGTTGTTGTATGCGTCTTGTTCATCGTCGGGTGGTGACACCGAGTGGAATGTGTTTATTACCCTTGAACACACATGCTCACACAATGTATAAAAATAAAATAAAAAATTGCACTTGTTATATGAGGATCGTTTTCGTAACGAGCAGGAACGTTACATATGGTATCAGAGCCGGTTCAACCCATGACTTGGGATCGCTACAGCTTTCGTTGACACGATTTGACTATACTGTTGTTGATCGAGTTGATTGTGTGCATGCAGGTAATCATGGTTAGAGGATGTCGCAGAGGCAGACGATGGGGTGCTAGGGGAGGAGGCGTGATGCCTCTAGTAGCATCCACACCTGAGGGATCTAACCCCCAGGGAGACGAGAAGGTTCTCGGACAGGAGAAGATAGCAATGGGTGATGTTGTCGGGATGATGAGATCTTTTTAGTGCATGTCCGAGGCACTGATCATCCATTTGGACAGAGATGAGGCCAAGGCACCAGCATCTGCTGAGGTTCCACCACGTGCACCGGACGTTACTGGTAGCATTCACCATGAACTCAAGAAGATCAAATTTCCCAAGTTCTTTGGTGCCCCAGACGGCACAGCCACTGAGGCATGGTTGGAGAACATGGCGATGTTCTTCACACTTCACGATTATACCTCCAACATGAAGGTCTGCATGGCGGTCTTTCAACTGAAGGGGAGTGCTCTGCTACAGTGGAAGACACTCCTACCACAGCTGAACATGGTCATCGAAGACGTGTCATGGGAACTATTCGAGGAATGGTTCCGAGAGAGGTACCTTTCAGAGGAATTCATTGAGCGTCAACTCAATGATTTCAACACCTTACAACAGGGATATCATACAGTGCCCGAGTACGAGGCTCATTTTATGGAGTTGCTCTGGTATGCTCCACACCTTATCACTAAAAAAATTAAGGTCAATAGGTTCGTGTTCGGTCTTAACGGCAGCCTGCGTGCAAAGGTTAGGATTTTGATGCCTCAAACCTTGCATGATGTCATCCAGAAGGCCCTCATAGTAGAGGAGGAACTTATATGGGGGTCAGACAAGGACTCCAGTGAGACTAGCAGGGTAGGTCCCATATGGAACACAGCATCACCAGACACCAGCGAGACATACGTCGAGATATTGTGGCTTCTAGAGGGAATCCACTTTCACTACACCCCAGCGACCGTAGCCTCAGCAGGGGACACCTTATCGGGGACCACAGTTTAGGCCTGTTCAACAGAACAGACCAGGGTTCCAAGCCGGTGGGCCATCATCTTCTACTTCGGGTACCAAGACTATTGGGCCAAAGAAGGGGTGTTGGAAGTGTCGGGAGCTACACTACTAGTGCGACTATCCTGTGGAGAGGACCCGAGCATCTAGGTCAGCCAAACCCACTACCATAGAAGATATGGGCAAGACCCATCAAATTCATGTAGTGGTGAATAACCACCAGGCAGAGCACCTGTCAACTGTGCTCGAGATGACAGGTACTATCGCTGACCAGACCCTTAGTGTTTTGATAGATCCCAGTGTTACCGAGAGTTTCATTTTGGTGCAGTGCTAAAAAGGATTAAGTTAAAGGCAGTTGAACAGCACAAGTTTAGCTTTGTAGCGATGGCTTTGGCAGCCAAACAGAAGGTTGGAGGAAAGGTTACGGGATGTGCCCTTAACTTGGGAGAGTTTGTCACGAGGACCAACTTGTACGTCACGATCTTAGGATCTTATGATGTCGTGATTGGTATGGATTGGTTGGAATCGCATGAGGTGATACTCAACTTTAAGATGAAATGGTTGAGCTTGTTCAATGATGAAGGATAGAGACGTGTGATTGTAGGATGAAACCAGGGAGTTTCCATGAGGTTCATCCCTTCCTTACAGTTACAGAAGAGTATGCGCAAGGGGTGCAAGATTTATGCGATCCTTGTGCTAAACGAGAAGGGAGTAGTAGAAGGTCTAGGACACCTTCCGGTGGTGAAGGAGTTTGGAGATGTATTTCTAGAGGAGTTACCTGGTATGTCGCCGGAAGGGAATTAGAGTTTACCATAAACCTGAAATTGGGGACAGAACTGATAGCCAGAATGCCTTATCAGATGTCGACCCCGGAGTTGCAAGAGTTGAAAATGCAACTAAAGGAGTTGTTGGACCTAGGACTGATACGTCCTAGAGTGTCACCATGGGGTGCACCGGCTATTTTCATACAAAAGAAGGATGGATCATGTAGGCTTTACATTGACTACCGTCAACTGAACAAGGCCACGATCAAGAATCAGTATCCATTGCCGAGAATTGATGATCTGTTCGATCAAATGAAGGGTGCGACGGTGTGCTCCAACATCGATTGGCAATCAGGGTATCACATGTTACAGATCAAGGAGGATGACGTCCCTAAGACCACTTTTAAGATGAGGTTTGGACATTACGAGTTTACTGTTTTACCATTTGGACTGACAAACGCCCCAGGAGTATTTATGATTTTGATAAACGGGGTGTTCCGCGAGTACTTGGACAAGTTCGTCCAAGTGTTCATTGACGATATTTTGATTTACTCTCGTATGATGGAGGAGCATGACAAGCACTTGCGCTTGGTACTATAGTGTTTGGGAGAGCACAAATTGTATGGGAAATTATCCAAATTCTCTTTTTATCAATCGAGGATTCACTACTTAGGGCGTGTCATCTCCGACGAAGGTATCACCGTGGATCTAGCCAAGGTTGAGGCTATTATGGAATGGCTTGCGCCGACGAATGTCATGGAAGTGCGTAGCTTTATGGGTTTAGGAGGATACTATCGACAGTTTGTCAAGGGATTTTCAAAGATAGCAAATCCGATCACGAAATTGCAGAAGAAAAACAAGAAGTTTGTTTGGACCGAGAAATGTGTGGAAGCATTTTGGAGGCTTAAAGAGTTGTTGATGACAGCGGTGATACTAGAGGTCCCTGACATGGACGCAGAATTCTTGGTATGCACAGACGAATCCAAGGAAGATTTAGGTGAAGTCTTGATGCAAGACGGACGAGTGATTGCTTACACTTTGAGGAAACTGAGAAGGCATGAGGAGAAATACACGACGTATGATTTGGAGTTATTAGCGATCGTTTATGCCTTGAAGGCTTGGAGACACTACCATGTTGGATGAAAATTTGAACAAAAGACTGATCATTGTGGACTACAACACATTTTTACACAAAGCGACCTAAACGCCCGACAACGACATTGGTTGGAATTGCTTAGAAAGTATGAATTTGAGATTACTTACATAAAGGGAACAATGAACTGAGTGGTGGATGCTTTGAGTCAGAGACCATGCATCTTTTTGGTGTTGCCTCTTCAGATGAATATATGTGAGAATACTCTCACTTTACAGCATGACGATGACTGGTACAAAGAGGTCGAGGGTTTTATCGGAAAAAACACAGTGATGGTACCACAATATGAGGGATTTTCTTTTGATAGTGATGGGTTATTGAGGTTTAAAAGTCGGATTTACATACCTCCAAACAACGAGTTGAGGATGTTGATCCTGAACGAGGATCATAGAGCAGTTTACATGGCTCACCCGGGAGTCATGAAGATAAGGGCAGACCTTAAGCCCTTATTCTTTTGGAAGGGAATGAAGGTAGACATAGTTAGCTATGTGGCCAGATGCCTCGAATGTTAGCAGCTAAAGGCTGAACATAGACACCCAGTGGGATTACTACAACCACACGCTATTCTGGAAATGAAATGGGAGGTTATTTCGATGGATTTCATTGTTGGATTTCCACTAACTGCAAGGAGACATGACTCAATTTTCGTAGTAGTAGAAACTCTAATGAAGAGTACTCATTTTATTCCTATGCGTACGATGTATCAGGCACCTGACATTGCTAGAATTTTCATCAGTGATATTGTGAGGTTGCATGGCGTGCCTAAGAGGATTATATCCAATCGAGGATCAGTGTTTACTGGTCGATTTTGGATGAGTTTCCAAGAGGCCTTGGGAACCCCTTAACTTTAGTACTGCTTATCACCCTGAGACTAATGGACAGACTGAACAAACGAAACAGACCTTGAAGGACATGTTGCGCATGTATGTGATGGACCAACAAAAGCGTTGGGAAGAATTCTTGCCTCTAGTAGAGTTCGCTTACAACAACAATTACCAGAGCGCCATTAAAATGGTGCCTTTGAGTTTCTTTACAGGCGACCATGTCGGACACCCTTGAGTTGGGATTGACTTGAGGATAGGGTCCTGGTGGGACTAGAAGCGATCCAAGAAATGGAAGAGAAAATGCAAACCATAAGAGAAAGGATTAAAGAAACGTAGGATCAATAGAAGAGTTATGTTGATGCGCACTGAGTCGACCATAGTTACGAGGTCGGCGATCGAGTCTTCTTGTGGGTTAAACCAAATAAGAGTTCAATCAAGTTTGGAAATGGAGATAAACTCTCTCCTAGGTTCGTGGGACCTTTTGAGATTGTGGAGAGAAAGGGGCTCGTGGCCTATCAACTAGCCTTGCCTGATTCTTTGAGGCGTATGCACTATGTTTTTCATGTATCTGTTTTGAGACATTATATTAGTGATCCTACACATGTGATTGACATGAGTTCCTTGCAAGTATCAGATGAGGGAGCACTCACAGCTGAGCCGTTCCGCATCTTAGATCATCGCATTCGACAATTACGACATCGAATGGTAGAGTAGGTCAAAGTCCAGTGGGACATTTATAGTCCTCACTCGGTGACCTGGGAGGAAACATATGATATGCGCTAGCAGTTTCCATTTTTGATTGATAGATAGACATATGATACTGTGATACACTTATTTTGGTATTTATACTGTGAAACTTCGAGACAAAGTTTAGACCAAGAGGGGGTGTATGTAACATCCCTCTCTAGCGCACTGAGAAAACTTATTCTTTGAGGACACTTTCTCGCAATTGATCCGGACTATTATGATATTACAACATTTGTCCTTGATTATGATGCGTTATGGTAGATGACATGATGTTTTAATGCATTGACATAGACAGGTGCTATTGACTCAGTTTTACTGAGTGTGCAGGGTTTTGGACCTTGAGGATGCAGAGGCATAGACAGAACCCCTTGGACTCTAGATCGAGTAGTGTTCTAGTGGGGTTTGATTGATTTACTGTGATTTTAGCACATTTGATTAGATGATATGATGTGGACATGTTCTGACATGATTGTTGATGATGCAGGCTAATGATAGCTTGCCAACCAGAATCACATATGGAGTAAAGGGGCCACACACGACTACCAGAGAGGTTGAGGGAGAGGTGTGGACAACAGCCCTACCACAGCCTACTATCACTCTCGTCGTGGCTCAAACTATAGGTTAATGATTACCTAGTTTGAGAGGACCCACGATGCCGCGAGGGCAGACTACGATAGTTTCTCGTGATGATTCTAAGGGACGCGCAATAAGGCGGGGGCCTTATTCCTTAGAATCCCTTAGTCTCCCACAAGTTCACCTGGTGGAGTGTTGATTCTAGGGGTTATTGATTTCTACTAATCATTCAAGAGGCGAGTGGCACCCATGGAGCACGTGGTGCATCCTGAAGGGCACTTTGCACAAAAGAAACAAAGAGGCGAGTGGCACCCTTGGAGCATGTGGTGCGTCCTGAAGGGCATGTCACGCAAAAGAAACAAAAGAGGTGAGTGGCACCCTTGGAGCACATAGTGCGTCCTGAAGGGCACGTCGCGTTGATGATGTTAAAGGAATGAACCTAGATGGCCCTAAGACAAATATCTCATTAAGAAATCTTAAAACAACTTCGCTAATTAAAATGTTGCCTAGTTCAGAATCCAAGTCCTAAGTCTAAAACTTCACTAGGAGTAAAATTTTGTCTACCCTTAAGAAAATCTCTCTCCAAAAAAATAAATAATAATGATAAAGTTTAAAATAAAAACCACTTAAGTAATAATTGTGGAATTCATAAATTCTGGCTAAAATAAAGAGAGTAAGAACTTAAATAAAATCTGTGATATGAAAGGTAAAGAAGAAATTAATTATTTAACTTGTGAAAATGTAAAAAGATATTAAATTAATAATAATAAGGTAAAGGAGGTTAACTTGCACAATTGTCATTTTTGGCTCTAATAAAAGGGGAAAGAAGGAAATAATAAAAATTAGGAAACTAGGGATTGGAGGCAACATAAATGGGGAAAGAGGCAAACTTATGGTAAAAAGCGAGGTCAACTTAGTAAAGAATTTGCAATTAAGAACCTTCTAAATTGAACTAAATTAGCAACTCCATTTTAGGGAAAGTATTTAAAACCTATAAATGAATCTAGGGACACCTAGGAGTAAATTTAGGAGTAACTCTAGGTGGGTGAGGGAAATAAGACAATTTAATAAATTAAAGAAAATAGTTAATGGAGAAACGTGGGGGATGGATGACACTTGTACGAAGGAAATTTTTTAGAAGATTTTTATTAAAACTTAATTCAAATGAGAATTAGGAAAAGATGGAAGTTCTAAAACTCTATAAAAGAAAGGGAAGAGAAGAAAGAAGAGGATCAATTGTTAGCGTAACGTTACACTGCCGGATTATTGACTTCACTGATTTACTTGTGAGGAGTTGGGATTTCCCAGCTCGGATATGAGTGGTAGCTCGACATTGTGAGGTGAGCTGGGAGCTAGATGTACCATTTGGATAGTGTGTGGCCCCTTTGCGGCTCGGGGGGCTAAGAGGGAAGAAGAGTACCCCTAGCATTTGGCTGGGAGGTACTGGTGAGGTCTCGATGGTTGGTGAGCGGGAGCGGCATGGAACACGTGAACGTCATTCGAGGCAGGCGATAAGGAAAAGGTATGCTCTTTCATTTGTAGAGTAGAATGCATTATGACTTAGGCTAAGATCTGAAAATTTGATTGTAAATGGTTGGATTATCTGATTTCCTAGATGGTCTCTATGCCCTTGTATGGTATGCTCTCACCATTGTTATAACTCCTATTCCCTAGTTGACGCTGGGGTTAAATGGTTTTGGGCTAGCATCAACCCCTTGTGACTCTACTCAGCAATTTTATCTCACCTCTTATACAGATTTACTACTTCACTCTAGGAGATTATCGTCGAGATGAAGTATAATGGCGAATATTGTGAATTGTATTTGGTTCATTGCAGGAAACCCATCCCTCTACCCAGCTCAATTTTTTTTTATGACAAAATTTTATATGTCTAAAATTCCTAAATTTTATATGTCCGATTAAATTCCCAAAATTTTGTGTCTGAAAATTTTAGGGCGAATTTACATGGTTGGGTTGATTCCTGAATATTTATGTCTAATTCCGACTGTTTTTTTTTGTGTGTCTGAAATTTGTTTTACGAAATTTATATGTCTACTCCAATTTCTGAGTTTTTATATGTCCGAAATTTTTAAGACCAAATTACATGTTTGATTCGATCCTGGATTTATTGTCTGAATTTTTTTTTACTGAAATTGTACGTCTGCAATTATAGGTAGGAAATTATAGGTCTGATTTTGACTGAAAGTGAAATTAGAAGTAGTAGTCGGTACCAGCATAACCAAGAAGGTATATGGATCAGGTAGTTTCATTGCCTAATGCTTCGGTATTATCTAGGTGAACAGTCTTGCAAATAGTAGGTTAGAAGTTTTCATTTGAGCAAAAGAAATAATAATATCTTTTATATGCAGTCCTCACTCCCTTTTGACTAATTGCATTTTAGGTTGGTATTGGTTGATTTCTAGGAGCCATGCATTGTCTGGACAATACTGCGCATGGTGTGGTCGAAGGCATTGCCAGGATAGATGGATTTTGTTTCCGTTATTTTTAAATAAACTGTTACACCCTTGCATCCTCAAAACTTTCTAACTCTTTCCAGCTTTCCCTTTTTCAATGGACGATCAGTTGGAGATTGCGCACAGTATGAACTACATTGAGGCTTGCATCATACTGTGTTTATATTGTAACTCAAGGCCTATCTTGAATCGAAACCCTTAGAACTCTTCTCCTTACGCCCCAACAACCGTATTGATTTTTCATCCTTGTGCCTTTGCGACCCATGTGAGTTTCATAAAATTTTCTCCCTTGTAACCTGGGTAATTTCTTAACTTTTTCTTGCCTCTGCAAAAGGGTAAAATTTGCCTTGCTGAGAATGTGGTTACACCCTCCCTCGGTGAACTGTTTGTTCAGTTGTTGGTGCTTCCATATCTTCAGGTCGTGTTTGGTACAACTGAGAAAGGTTTCTTTAGGATGCGGTTAGGATAAAGTTGATTGATCCTTGGGTTCTGACTGTTGTCAATTGTTTTTTCCATTGGATTCTTGGCATGCACCCCACCGACCTTAGTTTCCTGTGCCGACTGATATCTTTGTTTCCTTATTTTCTTTGAAAACAAGACCTGGAATTTCGCCAGTTCTATTCCTCTGTTAGCATTTAATCCTGTGGTCAGCGCCTATCTCTATGGGCATTTACGTAGACTGCCTTAGCATGCCCATTGTCAATTCCTTTTACAGCCACCATACTATTGGGTAACAACAACATTCCCTTATTTAGTTTACGCTGAGTTAAGGGAACGACCATATTAAATGCATGGGAGTAATCGAGATTTGCAGCGGGGATTAGTTAATCATTGAACCTGGCATGAAAATGGCGATTCTCTGACCACCACATCCTTATATTGTTAGGCCACAATTGATTTACCACCTAGAGATTTGATTTATAGTATGGATGATTGTGAGGGCATTGATTGCTTGCACTAGTTGGTAAGTTGGATTTCTTTTTAATTAATTAATGTTGTCTCTTTCTTCTTTTCGCTTAAACAATAAATTCTTCTATTTTTAACTATTGTCAATCTATGGTGTTAAGTGGTGATCCGACCTTGTACAGGATCTATCACAGAGTAGACTTTTTATGTTATGAGTGGATGAAGCATAGGATCATTACAGAAACTTAATTAGACCTCTTCATTAGTTTAGGAAATGGTTTAAGTTTTTAATGGTTATTTTATTAGAGCAATGAGGTACTTTTATTAATAATAATAAATTATTATTATTATTATTGTGGGATAGGGAATTTCTGTAAATATTGTTAAGAGGTGCCTAATCTATTCCTTGGGACACTGTTATATATACATGTAATTATTGGATATTGATGTTAAAATCGAACACTTATAACACATGATAATATGGTAAGGCAATTTGATTTAGATAATGCTCTGATGACCCTATAATTAAATTGCACATATGATCGTTTTAAGGCTAAATTTAGATTGCACCTTATTGATAAATTGCTTTTAGACATGTTATGATGGGCTTGCAACAGCTGTTTATGTTGGAGATAAAAGTACTTTTTAAGATCTTCTTAATTATTGCCATCATTTTTGTAAATGCTAGTATTAATTTTATAACTATTGCGTCAAATGATTTTAGAATATTGCTCTAATTATTGATTATAATTATGGCTTGGTTGCGTTAATTGTTGGTTCACAATTATCGATCATTGATTTATCAATTCAGATTATTACATTAATGTTACTGTGGATTTTTAATGATTTCGTTGAATGATCTTAGAATATTGCGTAAATTTGATTTAGGATTGTAGACTAAATGTTAGTTACTGCGTTAAATGATAATTTGTAACTATACATCTTTTTTTTAACGATTATAACTAATGATTAATTATATTGTTAAAGGTTAAATCTAGTGAAGGTTCAGACTTGCACAATGAGGTCCTTCAATGCTGAATTAGAGGGTACCTCGATGATAAATTATGATCTAAATTTGCACGATGGAATGGCCTTAGGACTAATGTAGATTGTAGTCCCTTGTTTAATGTAATGTTGCACTGGGTCGTAAACTTGTGTGTGCTTGGTCTGCTTGTGTTGGGCGGGATGTAGATGCCTCCATGTTAATCAGAACAGTCGCCAGCCCTGAGACCTTAAATGGTTAAAATCAATGGGAACTTGGGCTTGAGAATTGCTTATGTGTCTTGGAGGTCCTAACCATTGCAGGGTAGGATGGATGGGTAGTCATTCTTATTTATTTTTCGATTGAGGGTCGTTCATTGCATGCATACACTTGATGTGCATCTTAGGTCGGCATGTTGTGTTCGTCGTTGTATGCGTCTTGTTCGTCATTGGGTGGCGACACTGAGTCGAATGTGTTTATTACCCTTGTACGCACATGCTCACACAATGTATAAAAAAAAAGAAAAAAATTTGCACTTGTTATATGAGGATCGTTGTCGTAACGAGAAAGAACATTACAGATAGATGAATGGAGGATTTATTTATAGCACGCACTAGATTAAATATGCCAATGAATGAATGAATGGATCTCATTAATAGTAGAATAGAATGCATGGTTAAGTATAAATAAGTAGTAAGAAAGAGCATTCCTCCAATTTCATCAATGAATGTAGCCATATGCATCCTATAGTCACCCATAAACCATCTCGGGTTAGACTTCTTTGTGCACTGTAATATACCAGATATAAAAAGTATGCAAAATAGAAATAAAATTCTAGAAATGGCAGAATAATAGTAATATAACCAGCATAATCTGCACAATAACACATAAAAGATATAAGAACAACAACAGAAATAGCACTTTGATTCAAAAAGCAATGTTCATGGGCCTCTTCGAGGGGGAAACCTCCATTCGAGAAGCACTCTGTTACAATAATCTCCAAGCTAGGGTTTTCATACCCTTGACCCTTATTTATACTAAATATGTCTATCAAGAGAAGCATCTAGAGGAAGATCCTTCTAGAAGCAGAAGCTTCTATTAGGTCTTCTTACGTCTACCTTATTCTATTTTATTGAAAGGCCTTATTAATATTGACCTTTATTACATCTGAATATATTTCTCTACCTATGTGCGGGTTAGGACCCTAACATGTCTTCCCCCTTAAAGACAACCTTATCCTCAAGGCTTGAGATGTGGAAACTGCTGCAGAATGGTATCTGGTTCCCGTGTGGCATCTGCTGGAGTTGTATCTTTCCACTGGAATAGCACTTCCTTGATGGTTCTCTGATGTAGGTGATGCTCATGCTGGTCCAAAACTGCTTCTAGCTGTAGCCAAATGGATCCTTCTTCAGCTAACTTGGGAAGGTTGGTTTGAATTTGGCACCTAGTTCTAATCACCTTGTTTAAGCATGAAACATGAAAAACAGGATGTATCTTTGAATGACTGGGTAGAGATAAATGATAGGTGAATTGTCCCACACGCTTGAGAACTGTATAAGGACCATAAAATTTGTGCACTAGCTTCTGACAATGCTCGGCCTTGAGGGAAATTTTCTTGTATGGTTGTAGTCACAGAAACACTTGATCCCCTTCTGCAAATTGACGTTCAGAGAAAACTTGATCTACTTGTTGCTTCATGCGATTCTATACCATGACCAAGTTCTCTTTGAGGGTATGGAGAATATCCTCTCGAGCTGTAAGTGTTTGGTCAACCACCTGGACCTTCAAGGTACCCGGTAAGTATGAGAGAACTGAAGGTGGCTTCTGTCCATATACCACTTCAAAAGGATTCATGCATGTAGCTGTATGGTAGGAAGCGTTGTACCACCATTCAACTAGGGGTAACCATTGAGCCCACTGGTTTTTCTTTTCAGAGGCAAAACACCTCAGATATGTTTCCAAACGTTTGTTGACAACTTCCATTTGACCATCGGTCTAGGGATGATAAGTTGTGATGAGATGCAATTGGATGCCCTATAGCTTGAACAGTTCTTGCCAAAATTTTCTTGTGAAAGTTGGGTCATGATCAGAAACAATAGAGTGCGACATGCCATGAAGCATGAAGACCTGGTCCATGAAAATTTGAGCCACCGTGGACGGAGTAAATGGGTGTTGAGGAGCGCAGAAATGAGCATACTTAGAAAGGCG
>JASDQU010273703.1:0-10624 GCA_032191745.1 Picea mariana
TTACATTAAAAAACAAATAAATAGAAAGAACAAAATATTCACAAATAAAGATTTTTTGTAAATGACCAAAAACCACATTTAAAAAATTATATTATAAATTCAATTAAAAAAATTAAAAAAGGTTAAAAAACAATGTGAAAAAGAAAAATAACTAAAAAGAAACAAAAAAAAAATTAAAATTTTCCTCCAAAAACAATAATTTAAAAAATAATTATATATTTTTGTACAAAAGAATCATTAAAAAACCCTTTAAAATGTAATTTAAAATAAAAATAAAAATTAAAAGAAAAACAAAAAATACTTTAAAAAGACAAAAAAATAACAAATTCAACAAAAAAATATCTAAAATAAAAAATATTAAAAAATCTTGAACTAAAACTTTAAAATTAAAATAAAAGACAAAAGGTTCAAAAACATATATTTTAAAAACAATATTTAAATGAAAACAAAACAATTTTAATAAAATCAATAACGAAATAATAAAAAGAAAATTTTAAAACTAATTTTAAAATAAACTTCTAAACATATTTAGAAAAAAAAAAAAAATTAAAAGCAATTTGACAATACAAAAACTATCAATTTTAATTGAAACTAAAGTAAAAAAATAGAAAAAACAAATATAAACAAATTTAATAACATTTAAAACAAAAAAAATAAAATACAATTTTGCAATTGAAATAACATAAAATTTTAACTAAAATTAAAAAAAAAAAAAAATTACAAACCTACATATTATTCGGGTGTCGTGGGGGACGATTCTCGACATCATCCCAACCCCCAGGGGCTAAGCATTGGTCCCAGGGGGCCAAGGCTTATCCTGTGGGGGATGGTGTGATGTTGGGTATCACACCAGCCCCCATGGGATAAACCCTAGTCCCACGGGGTTAAGTCTTAGCCCCTGGGGGTTGGGGCGATTCTTGGCATCACCCTAGCACCCACGAGCTAAGCCTTGGCCCCGTTGGACCAGAGCTTAGCCACTGGCGGCTAGGGTGATGCCCGAAATCACCCCCCATGACACCCACAACACCCATGTTGGTTGAGCGTCATGGGTGTCATGGGGGTGATGTTGGGCATCACCCTAGCCCTTGGAGGTTGGGGTGATTATGAGCATCGCCCCAGCCCCCAAGGGCTAAGGCTTAGCCCCTGGGGGCTGTGGTGATGCCGGGCATCACCCCCCATGGCCTTCCATCACCGGTACATATGTGTTTTTTAATTTGTTTGTTTTTTCATAAAATTTTACATATTTTTAAGGTTTTTAATAAAAAAAATAGTTTTTTTTGTAATTTTATGTTATTTTAAAGTTTTTATTTATGTTATTTATTTATTTTGTAGTTTAAGTGTGTTAATTTGTTTTTTTTCAAATATATATTCTTAATTGTTCTTTGTGTTTTTTAAACTTTTCTAAAGTTTTTAGGCCATAAATTTGGTTTTTCACCTTTTTTTTTGTTTTTCTAGATTTAGCTTAGTTTATATATTTGTTTTGTTTTTTCCTCTTTAGTTTTTTAAGTTTCTCTTTGATATTTTTTATTATCTAAATTTGTTTATTTATTTATTTTTTTAATTTTTCTTAGTTTTTAATTTATATAAAAAAAAATTGAATTATATTTTTGTTAAATATTAAAAAATAGTGTTATTTAACTATAATTTTTTTCCATGTATTGAAGTAAAGGTAAACAATGTGTTAAGAATGGTGTTTTCCACTATATTTTAAAAGTATGGAACGATAAATTAATTAAGAAGACGCAATTATATGAAAAATCGTAACTTCAAAAAAGTAAATGGTAACAAATATTTTTAAGATTGAAAGAAGCATGGAAAAATGACTAAAAACACCATTATATATATATATATATATATATATAATTATAATAATAATAATAATCATAATAATAATAATTGAAAAAAATGAAAATAGATGAAAAATAAGCATTTAAAAAAAAATGTGTAAACATTGTGGATTGAAAAATTTAAAATATCGAAAAACCACCTAAAAAGGGAGAGGGGTGCTACCGGTAGCACCATTTTTAAAAACGGGGTAAAAAATTGGACCCCCCTCCAAAATGAGAACTCTGTAGAGTTCTCGTTAAGTTGATAACTATGTTATACTCAAAGAAAGATAAAAATGCAGAAAAATAAAAGATTTTATTTTAAGAAAATTCCTGAAAACTGACTAGGAACCTCGCACATCACACATTTGAGAATATAAACACAATTTCCTGACATCCATCGTAGTGAAAATAAATATTTCTGATCACACATAAAAATAAAAGAAGATGGTCCGGACACATAAGAGAACTTTATAGTATAAACACATGTATATCTCAAAAGAAGAAAATGATAGATCAATTTCAAATATTTTATACTCAAAACTCAGAGTTATAAAACACCGTCAAAACTAATCCCAACTTAGTTCTCTTGAATTTCTCAAAAATAACAAGGTCTGTTACAATGATTTGAAATTTAAAAGTGTGTTTGTCTAGAGGACTGGGATTAGGGATCCCACAGACCATAAAAGTAAACATAAACATGAAATAAATGTCACACAGTTGGCTTAGGTTGATGGATAATTGGTATGGATTGTTGGTTTTCATTGATGTCAACTATTGGAGAGTGATATTGTAGATTGATGTCAACCCTTGGAGAAAGTACAGTGGTGAATTCCAGTAGCACAAAGGTTTGGGTAAAGGACCCAAGTTTGTTTTATGTAAGGATGACTCATTATTGTCTTGCCATGGTTGATAATAAGTACAAATGGATGAACTCCAAAGTGGTCCCCTTATGGTGAAAGCCCTCACGGGAATATCCTTTTCATATTGAGTTATCCTAGAAGTATGGTTAGAGAACCCATGCTTACTTATGGAATAATGAGATGAAGGTCAGTGAATTTTTTAGTAAAACTATTCTATATGGATATTTATTTTCATGCCATTTCTGGTGGTATGTGGAACGCCACATAACTCGTCACAGTTAGAAAGTTATGGCCATGAGAAGTTGGAGAACCCAGGTTTGGGTAATGGACCCAAGTTTGTTTGATGGATAACGGTATTTGTTTTGATATATTTTTAGGTAATACTATTCTATATGGATAGTACATTTCATTCCATTTCTAGTGGTATGTGGAACGTCACATAACTACTCACGGTTTGAGAGCTATGGCCTTACGAAGTTGGAGGACCCTCATATGTCATCTAGAAGCCCCAAAAGGTCAAAGTAGTCAAAGTGGTTTAAGAGATTTTAAAAGGTAAATAATAAAGTTAATTTATGAGTGTATTATAATTCAAAGTGAATACAAAATTAATTATTTCAATAATAAATTTAATGGAGAAATTAGAAGTGGGTTAACCCTAAAATAAGGAAAGTGGGAAAAGTGACCTAGAAGATGTTTTTAAGGAAGCTACTTGGAGAGTATAAATAAGAGGAAAGGCTCTATTATTTTACATCACACTTGAGCATATTGAATACCTATAGGTGTCTGAGGTAACCAAATGATATCTAAGATGAATTTTTGAGGGAAGGTGAAGAAAAGAAGGCCGTAATTCAAGGAAGGATAAATTCATTTGATGATGTTTTCTAAGGTATGTTAT
Source organism: Picea mariana (assembly GCA_032191745.1). Classification (NCBI taxonomy): domain Eukaryota; kingdom Viridiplantae; phylum Streptophyta; class Pinopsida; order Pinales; family Pinaceae; genus Picea; species Picea mariana. The sequence continues at coordinate 3,585 of JASDQU010273703.1, forward strand.
TTACAGGTCATCTCACCATTTTCGCAATAACGTTGTTTTTATAATGATTCATACTGTGAAATTTTTGTTCCATTGAGGAAACATATCCAAGTATCTGTGGTAAAAAATTCACCTTATGGGTCATTGTATTTTTGGAGTTACACTCCTTGGAAAATAGGGTTTGTGGCTATTTATGAAACTAGTCAAAAATAGGTGTTTCGGGTAAAAACGTCATAACTTGTTCATAACAGATCCAAATTTAGTAAGACAAAATGTGTTCATTATAATACATTCTTTAGTATGTTGTGTAACAGTTTCATATCGATTCAACAAATATTCTGTGTGGGGCACTCTCTACAAGGTTGCTCTCTAAAATAAGCCAGAATTTAGCAAGGTATGCCATTTTTGCTATAACGCCTTTTTTGAGAGGTTACAAATAGTGACACCTGGAGGAATTTCATAAAACACATTGAAGAAAATTATGTATCAGTTTCAGATATTTATTCATTACAGGTACAAAGTTATGATTATTTCAAGTTAGGGTTGTTGACTAATCCAAAGCTAGTCATGTGAGACTAAAGAAAAGTTTGATGAAAATGCTAGTCTCTTGTTTTTAAAGTTAAGGAAGGTTTGCAGATATGTGATCATATACACCGGGTTTATTACAAATTTACAAATCATATTTATATGATGAAATTGATGAGGGATTTTGGTTGAGGTACAAGTTGGGTACATGGTTGAGACAAGTAGTTGATGAGTTGGCACATACATGAGGTGTATAGTTGATGATGTTGGTACATATTGATGAGTCACAGTTGATGAGTACTTGACACATGGTTGGTACATACTTGGTACATGGTTGGTTTCACTTGTTTATGGTACAGGTTGATTATAGGTTATTTGGTATAGGTTGGTGCATGGTTGATGCACTTGTTTATGGTACAGGTTGATTACAGGTTGTTTGGTACAGGTTGGTGCATGGTTGACGGACTTGTTTATCATACAGGTTGGTGGATGGTGGATGCACTTGTTTATGGTACAGGTTGATTACAGGTTGATGCATGGTTGATGAATAGTTTGGGTTTATTGGTATAGGTTTGCAGCGGTATATCTCATAGTGATAGTGTGACAGTGGTTCCATCATTATACTTCTACTTCAGGAAGGTTAGACGGGGAAAGGATAGGTGTTTGTAGCCACCTTTCGGTTGTAGTCGGAGAACATAGGGGTTTGTAGCCTCTTTCTGGTTTTAGCTAGAGAATTGGGGAGTTGTAGCTTCCCTCAGTTTGTAGCCTGAGAAACATGGGGGTTGGAGCCTCCTTCCAGTTGCAGCTGAAAAACCAAGGAAGTTGGTGCTTCCAATGAATGTAATTCTTCAAGATATATAAGAAAAATCATTTTGTGGTTTTCTCTCTCTTTGGGTTTCCATGTAAAACACTGGTGTACTGTGTATGTGTGTGATTTTTCATCTCTTATTGCTCATTATTCGATAATAATTCTAATTGATATAACACTTGGATTATTTTGTTAAAAAGGATTATAATTTTGCTATTACTGATTCACCCCCCCTCTCAGTAATCCAACAATTGGTATTAGAGAGGGTTCCTTCAAGAAATAGTTTAACCACTGGAAAGAGATCATGGATTATTCTGAGAATGGAGTACCAATGTTTAATGGTCAGAATGGTTTTAAGTATGAGATGTGGAGTAGAAGGATGAAAGTACTTTTACAGGAACAGGGACATTATATTTGGCTATCAGTTGTTACAGGATATGATAGTTCAAAAAGGGGAAAGACTACAGCCAAGAAGGATTACCTAAACCGGTAAGAGAAAAGGTTGGTAAATTTTCGTCAGTCAAAGAACTTTGGGATAAGTTACATGCCATATATTCTTCACCCATAACAGATTAAAAAAGTGTCAAAGAAGATGCAAATATAGAACAATAAGAAAGATTCTCATCATGTCAGACAAATTCAGAAGAGGAAGAGCATGATGAAGCAAAAGTTGATTATAGAGAAAAATTGATCCATGCAATTAAATATCTAAGGAAATAAAGAGAAGACAACAAGTCATCCAAGAAAGAATTGATGAAATAAAAGAAAAGTATTCAAGGTTCCGAAAAAGATCAGCAAGTCATCAATAATTTAAGAGCTCAACTAGAAGAGGCCAGAGGAATTGAAGAAACTCTATAATATCAAAAGAAATGTTTAGAAGCCAAACATAACAGCACAAAAGGAAGAAGCAGAAAAGAGAGAAAAGATACTAATGGATCATCTCAAAGAAAGAGCCAATGACTTAAACCAACTTGAGGAAGAGTTGTTGAAATATAACAAGGGATGTCCTCATTCATGTTTTTGTGTTTTGTCATGGGGAGGACATAAAATCATAATTCCTAGACATGTTTTGTTTGTAAAGTGACTTTTTAAATAAAGTGCTTTTATAAAGTGAATGTACTTTATAACTTAAAGTGTTTTTAAGTTGTGGGATCCAAAAAGTATTTAATGAGCATTTATTACTTATTTTGTAATTAATGAGGAGTATTAAATATGAGCCCTCGGATTAGACTTATGATAGCCATTAGATTGAGTTGGTTATGTAAGTTAGGGTTTCTTGGGAAAAGAGAAAAGTACATAAACATGCTTAGGGATGTGAGAAAGACACACCAGAGAAGACGAGAGGAGAATTTTAGAGATTGCTTGAGAGAGGAAAGTGACCATCAAGAAGGGCACAATTCCCAAGAGAGATAGGGTGCAAATCCCAAGGAAGATTTTTCTGTTTTGATTTGCAGCAGTGTTATTTGCTAGGATAGGCCGTACTGTACGGATCTGTACAGGCCGTACAACAACATTCTTGAGGTACAAAAACTGAGGAAAGATTGGGCATGGTTTTCGAGGCATTCTTGAAGAATTTTCTGAAGGAGGACGACTGTACAGAAGAGAAGGTACAACAGCCTGTTGTGGCATGAATTTCAAGGTGCCAAATTTTAGCAAATTTGTACAACTGTACGGACTGTGGCATGGTTTTCAAGACATATTTGTGGGGGACGGTTTTGTGTTGTAAGAGGTATTTCTCTTGGATGAAAAAGTGTTATTGATGTTGTTCTAAACTTTCCTGAAGAAAAATAATAAGATTTCTCTCTCTCGTTGGGTTTCCCCACATTGGGGTTTTTCCTGGCAGTTGCCTAAATTTCTGTGAGTTATGGGTTGTTGTCCATTGTGCATTTCCGCTGCATATTTTTCTTAATAATGTTTATTTCTGCTTATAGAAATTTCTGAATGTGGGTATGCATTTATGAAATTTAAAAAGATAGTTATCTCTAGGTTGTTAAGTGTTTGACGAAATGTGTGAATGAAATATTTCTGATTTTGTCATTAAAAAAATCAACATGGTATCAGAGCTTTGTCTCTGACAGTGGGTAGTGTGATATTTGGCAAAAGGATGTGATTGTTTTCCTTGAGTTGTGACAGAGAATATGGCTGCAAGCATTATATATGAGGATCGGTTGGATGACATTTCCAACTACTTGTAGTGGAAGGTTCGTTTGTCAGCCGTTCTCAAAGAGAACAAGATCTATAACTATGTCAGCTCTATTGTAGTAGCTCCTGCAATGGATCCTGTTGCTTTGGAATTGGATGAGGTCAAGGAAGCTAAAGCTCAGAGGATTATTCTGGATGGAGTGAAGGATCACCTTATCCCACACTTGGCTGAGAAAAAGAGTACCAAGGAAATGTGGGATGCACTTAAAAACTTGTTCGAGGCAAAGAACGAGAATGGGCAGATGGACTTGAAGGCTAAGTTGCATGATACCAAGACGGGTAAGGAGAAGAGTGTCTCTTCTTATCTTACCCGGGTGGCTCAAGTTAAAGATGAGTTGGCAGTTGTTGGAGAGGTCATTTTGGATTCTGAGTTGGTGAGGATAGCCTTAAATGGATTCACCAAAGATTGGGAAGTCTTCATGAAGTGCATGGTGGGTCGTGAGCATCTACCAGATTGGAGCAGACTGTGGGATGATTTCACTCAAGAGGAGATTCGGGAAAGATATCAGAGCAGTGATCAGAAGACACACAAAGTTGATGAGAATGTTGCTCTTGTGGCAAAGAGAAAGAAGAAAGGAAGTTCCGCAAGGGACTTGAGTAAAGTCAGATGCTTTTGTTGTAACAAGTTGGGGCACCTTGCCTCTCAATGTCCTGAGAGGAAGAAGAAGAAGAAGGAGTCAGAGGAGCCTGAGACAACTGCTATAGAAGCCATAGAGGAATTTGCTTCAAAATTCGATAGGGAATTTTCTTTGGTTACCCTAGTTTCCAGTGTCGGCAGTGGAGGATTCAGAGGTGATGTCAGATTGGTTGTGGATAGCAGAGCCTCTAACCACATGATGGGAATCTGGTGAGTATTCCCAAACTTCATAGAGATTGGTCCTGGCTGACAGGTGGTAAATGAAGGTGGTATGGCGAGAGTTATACGTGGAGTTGGGAATGTTAGATTCCAACTCAAGTTTGGGGGATTGTTGGAGATTGATGGAGTTCTCTTTGTTCCAGGGTTGAGTGTTAACTTACTCTCAGTCTCAGCCTTGCAGGATGTAGGATATTGCGTATTGTTCAAGAGGAACCATGTTTTTATCTACAGAGAGGGAGTGGATCTGGTAGAGCTGCAGTTGATCGGTAACCAGGTGGATAGGTTGTATATGTTGAGAGGACAACCTATGATGTGTGATTCAGCGTCGGATGAGGAGAGTGAGGAGGTTTTTGAGACTATGGTGGCGCCAAGGTATCAGTCTTGCATTCTAAGAGAAGAGAGTGAGTCTCTTCTAAGCACTGGTAGAAGGCTCAGCCAGGTTGATCGAACAGATTCTCAAGATGAAGTGAGCTCAGGGTTTCGGGAGGTTTCCAAGAGAAGATCTTCTAGTTCAAGTTCTGTGTAGGTGTCACGGATGGCTCCAAGTTCAGAGGGAGCTTCTATAGAGCACAGTATGATGGGACCAGATGATGGAGATGGCAACAAGTACATTCCTTGTTAAGAGGGAGTGTTGAAATATAACAAGGGATGTCCTCATTCATGTTTTTGTGTTTTGTCATGGGGAGGATATAAAGTCATAATTCCTAGACATGTGTTATTTGTAAAGTGACTTTTTAAATAAAGTGCTTTTATAAAGTGAATGTACTTTATAACTTAAAGTGTTTTTAAGTTGTGGTACCCAAAAAGTATTTAATGAGCGTTTATTACTTATTTTGTAATTAATGAGGATCATTAAATATGAGCCCTCAGATTAGACTTATGATATCCATTAGATTGAGTTGGTTATGTAAGTTAGGGTTTATTGGGAAAAGAGAAAAGTACATATACATGCTTAGGGATGTGAGAAAGACACACTGGAGAAGACGAGAGGAGAAGTTGAGAGATTGATTGAGAGAGGAAAGTGACCGTCAAGAAGGGCACAATTCCCAAGAGAGCTAGGGTGAAAATCCCAAGGAGGCTTTTTCTGTTTTGATTTGAAATAGTGTTATTTGTTGGGACAGGCCATACTGTATGGATCTGTACAGGCCATACAACAACATTCTTGAGGCATGAAAATCGAGGCAAGCTTGGGCACGGTTTTCGAGGCATCCTTGAAGAATTTTTTGAAGGAGGACAACCATACAGAAGAGAAGGTACAATAGCCTATTGTGGCATGAATTTCAAGGTGCCAAATTTCAGCAAATCCATACAGTTGTACGAACTATGGCACAGTTTTCAAGACAGATTTGTGGGGGACAGTTTTGTGTTGTAAGAGGTATTTCTCTTGGCTGAAAAAGTGTTATTGATGTTGTTCTGAACTTTCCTGAAGAAAAATAATAAGATTTCTCTCTCTCGTTGGGTTTCCCCACATTGGGGTTTTCCTTGGCAGTTGCCTAAATTTCTGTGAGTTATGGGTTGTTGTCCATTGTGCATTTCCGCTGCATATTTTGCTTAACAATGTGTATTTCTTCTTATAGAAATTTCTGAATGTGGGTATGCATTTCTGAAATTTAAGAAGACAGTTATCTCTAGGTTGCTAAGTGTTTGATGAAATGTGTGAATGAAATATTTCTGATTTTGTCATTAAAAAAATCAACAAGAGTTTGGTCAAGAAGAGAGAAGACTGGAAGAAGAAACAATTACATTGAAAATCCAACTTGAAGAAGAAAAGAGAACATAAGAGGTCATGAAGTCTTAGATAATGAAGAAAGAAGAAGAGGTTGAGAATATTGAAGAAGAATTTGTCACACTAAGAGTCAAAATCGTCAATCTCAACAAGAAAGTTGAAGTGACAGAAACATCCACATCAATTGTAGAGAATGAAGAGAAGCACTCTATGTTGCTATAAAAGAAGACGGAAGAAAATAGAAAGAGTTATGCAAAAGTACTCAAAGGAAGGAATCATGGTCAACCAAAATCTAAGAAAACTATTGAAGATACATCTTCAAGAATACCATCCATGTTCAAGCCACAAAGAAGCTTCAATCATGATTATGATCAGTCAAAGAAACAATTTAGAAGGACTACGCCACAAAGAAGATCATTCACTCCGAGGTATGAAATTTTATTTTATGGTCATTGTTTTTATTGTACTAACTTTGGGCAAAAGGTTGCACATTGCAAGGATTATAAAAGAAATGTTCAATCAAACCATGCTTATGTGGTCACACGTAACATTGAGTGTTACAAATGCCATAACTATGGACACATAGCCAATGATTGTAGAAGCATGATCGATACTTCCATGAAAGAGAATACTGATATTAAATATAAGAAAGTATGGATAAGAAAACAAGAAGAACAGGTGAACAAAGACCTGGTACTAGAAATCGCAAGACTGGAAATAAAACGAGATGAAGAAAATTCTACAGAGAAAATGAAAGATGTCAGATACAAAAAGGAAGGGTAGGTAAATAAGGAACAGGTTCAAGAGATTATACTTTTAGGCATTGTAGTGAAATATGAATCCACAGATAGAAAGAAAGAAGTCAGAGCTCAGAGAGATAATGAATATACTAATGAATATGATGATGAATCTACCAATGAAGATGATGATGAATACAAATCAGA
>JASDQU010273704.1:3360-15150 GCA_032191745.1 Picea mariana
AGTGAAAACCCTAGGGTTTTCACTTAGACGACATTTAGGTTTCCTCCACTCCACCTTAGTATTTATCAGGTTTCCTCTCTTGTATTTTTCCTTGGGATTTTATGTCCTGAAGATGGATCCTGTTGTGGATCCGAAACGTCGACAAACAATAGAGAATGTTGTGGTTATTCCAAATATTTCTGAACAAAACTCTCACCATAGAAACCTAAACTATCAGATTACGTCCCTGTATGGAAGGGAGATTCTGAATGAATTTTGTGAACTTGAGAAGCTCAGAGTTAAAATCAAGAGAAAAGCAGTCGACTTGGATTTCCTGAAATGTTGCAGAGATAATAATTTCTTACATAAATTTGCATGCATTGAGCATAAGAGCAAGAGAAAATGGAATAAAACAGCCTTCTGCGCATTAAGTAAATCTATAGTTAGGGGAAAAATTAGGAAGAACAGATACGCATTAGACTACCTATCAAAAACTACCCTCAAACTCCACTTGAAGCTCGCTCACGCCATACACCTGGGACTATTGAAAATTGTAGACGCCTTGGCTACTTTGAAGGTGAAAAACATGGATAGAACATCTCGTGCCAGGAAAGTTATTAAACTATAATGACTACTCAACAATAAATACAACGTGTACAACGACAACGTGAAGAAAGTCATGAACCTTTCCTCCCACAAACTGAACCATTCTGAACTGAGCATTCTTGAAAAAGGTTTAAATTTCACGAGCTCCCCCTCCTCCATCCCAGTTGATAACCTCATCTGCTATGTAGAAGATGGCATTAAGACCTTAGAATATGAAGATAATCAACCAATTATACAGGACTGTGCAGTTATCCTCCAAAAATCGAAACCTCCAAGAAGCAACATTAGCAGAAAAGAACGTCTAGCATTAAATAACCTCCAAAACAACACAAAATTAGTAATTCTTAGAGCCGATAAGGGTGGTGCCATGGTCATCATGAATCAAGAAGATTACATCACAAAAATGAATGAACACCTATCATGTGGTAGTTATAGAAAGATCTTGAACAACCCCATTAAAAAGATCACAAGAGAAGTGAAGAAAGCCATCAACAACTCCAGCTTAGACGAGAGGAAGAAAAAGAGATTGGTGCCCAAAACTGAGATCACCCCGAGAATTTATGGTCTACCAAAAATCCACAAAGAAGGAACTCCTCTCAGACCTATAGTTAATACAATAGGATCACCCACCTATGAGCTTTCCAAATATGTCGCAAACATTTTAGGCCCCTTAGTAAGTCACACAGATTCCTTCATAAAAGACTCGAATGATTTTATTAATATTATTAAGAATGAAAAAGTGAAGCTGAATGACACCCTCATTATATTTGATGTTGTCTCTCGATTCACAAATATCCCTCTTAACAAAGAAATCCTAGTTGTCAAAGAGGTAGTTGATCCCGAAACATCAAAACTAGTTGAGGTATGTCTCGTTCCACATTCTTTAGCTATCAAGGAGAATTTTATGAACACACTAGTGGCGTAGGACCGGGCTCTCCACTTTCCCCCATCGTTGCTAACCTTTACATGGAAAAATTTGAGAAGAAAGCCTTAGATTCTTATCCCCTAAAACGACTAAGATGGAAACGATGCGTTGATGATACTAATGTACTTTGGCCCCATGGGGAAGAAGAGATAGATAAATCATTCCATCATCTTAATAATCTATTCAAAGACATTAAATTCATAATGGAACTCGAAGATAATGGCCACATCCGATTTCTAGACATATTAATCAACAAGAAAGAAGATGGGAAACTTGGACATTCATTCTACAGAAAAAAGACCCACATCGAAAACTACCTTCATGTCAGTTCCCATCACCACCCCACCCAAAAATTAGGAGTTCTTAACACCTTATCCACAAGATCCATAAGAATTTCAGATAAAGAACACATAGAACAAGAGAAAAATAAGCTTCACAAAGTCTTCAAGTGCATAGGTTACAAAGAAAAAGAGATTAAGAATGCAATAAAGAAATCCCTAGAAAGAGAAAATAATAGATCTCAATAGGGAAACAACCAAACCCTGAGCCCAACTACTTACCTCCCTTACATCCAAGGAGTTACTGATAAAATTGCAAAAATCCTGAACAAGAAAGAGATTAAGACCTCATTCAAACCGCTTGATACCATCAAATAGAAAATGAGATCAGTAAAAGACAAACTTGACCAACTTAATTGCAAAGTAGTATACAAAATAGAATGTTTGTGTGGCAAATGCTACATTGGAGAAATAGGCCGCTCTTTTCACACCAGGATTAAAGAGCATGGAGCTGACATTAAGAATGAACGTACTCACACCTCAACATTAGTTGAACACTCTCTCACAATAAAGCATCATGTACGCTTAGAAGACACCAAAATCTTAGCAAAAGAAGACCACCTCCTTAAACAACGAATTAGGGAAGCAATTGAAATCATCAAGAATTCCAATAACCTAAATAGAGACAACAGTCTGGAGATTAGTGATAGTTGGATCCCGCTCATTCGGGAAAGAAAGCTTGATCCCTAGGACTTAAGAACTTGCACCAATTCCTAAGGTTTCAACCTAATTTCTACCCTAGACCATTAAAATAAAATTAAAATTAATCTAATTTAATAACTAAACCAACTTAATTAATACCAGAAAACCTCACTAAAATCCTATAATATTTGTTACCACTATTAAATTAATTCTAATTTAAACCTAAACTAGCATAAAACATTAATAATAACATTAATATTAGCACTAATAAAATTAATCCTAATTTTAACCTAAACTAGCATATAACATTAATTATAATATTAATATTAATTGGATTAATTTTTATTTTTTATTTTTTTTTACCTTAGCTTCCTCTTACCTCTCCTCATAACTCACCACTTAATATATTAATTAACAATAATTTTTATTAATTTATTCACTTTGTTTTTAACAATATAAGATATAATTTATTATTAAATATTTTAGTAAACCCTAGGGTTTTCACTTAGCCGACATTTAGGTTTCCTCCACTCCACCTTAGTATTTATTAGGGTTCCTCTCTTGTATTTGTCCTCAATATTATTTGTCCTCAAGATGGATCCTGTTGTGGATCTGAAACCTCGACAAACAATAGAGAATATTGTGGTTCTTCTAAATATTTTTGAATAGAATTCTCACCACAAAAACCTAAACTATCAAGCTATGAGATATTTCGACATTCGTTAAATGAAATGTCACATTGAGATGTTAATACAAGATTTTGTCGCATTTTGACGTTAATGAAATGTGATGTCACATTGTGACATTCATAAAGGATTTTGTGAAATTGCAAGATTCATAAAGGATTTTGTCACATTGCGACATCCATAAAATATTTTGTCACATTGCAACATTCATAAAGGATTTTGTCACATTGCGACATCCATAAAGGATTTTTTCACATTGTAACATTAACGACTATGTCAAACTATAGTTTTCATCAAATTTTGTGTCACATTTCCATGTTCATTAAGGCTTTGTCACATTGTGGCATTAATGAAATTTGATATCACATTGTGATATTCATAAAGGATTTTGTCCCATTACGATATTTATCAAGGGTTATGCTAGATTGTGACATTCATTAATGGTTATTTCGTATTGTGACGTTCATCTTGTTGTGTTAATGACTATGTGACATTGTGACATTCATTAAATGTCATGTCAGATTGTGATGTTCATTTTTTATCGCATTATGACATTCATCAAATGTGATGTCACATATTGACATTTATTAAGGATTTTATTGCATTGCAACGTTCATGAAGGTTTTTTTGGGGTTTTGACATTCTTCAATGGTTATGTCATATTGTAACATTCATTTTGGCTTACTTTATAATATGGATATGTTTGATTGTAATGTTCCCGAATGGTTATGTGACATGGTTATGAAATGTGATGTCACGTGTAATATTCATAAAGGATTTTGTTACATTGCGACATTGATAGAGGGATATGTGTTATTGAAGCATTCCTTTATCGTTATTTCAGATTGCAACATTCATCTTACTATGTTAATGGCTATGTCAAATTAGAACATTCAGTAATTTTCTTGTCACATTGCAATGTTCATACAAGATTTTGTCACATTTAACATAATGAAATGTGATGTCACATTGTGACATTAATGACTATGTCACATTGTGATGCTCATAAAATTTCATTTCAGATTACAATGTTCATTAAGGTTTTGTCACATAGTGGTGTCAATGAAATGTGATGTCACATTGTGACATTCTTAAAGGGTTTTTTCGCATTGCAAAGTTTATTAAGGGTTATGTTGTCACATTGTCGCATTGTGCCATAACCCACATTCCTCAATAGTTATGTTAAATTGTAACTTTAATCTTCACCGACTTATGTAAAATTGTTGTGCTCTGAATCTGAAATGGTTATGCTGCATTGTGACCATCATCAAGGCTATCTAACATGAAGTTTAGTTGGATTTTGGTTGGCCATTATTTATTATGGATGAATATGGTGTTTGATTATGGTTGGATAGGGTTAATGGTTTAATATTGTTATTAATAGTTATGTCACATTGTATAGGTTATCAAAGTTGATGTCACATTATGACATTCATCAAAGGTTTTTTTGCATTGCAACATTTTTATAGGGATATGTTGGATTACGACATTTAGACATGGTTATGTCACATTGTGACATTCATCTTGGGTAACTTTATGTCAAATTGTTTCATTTCTTAATTGTTATTTTGGATTACAACATCCATCTTTCCATGTTAAATGGCTATGTCACATTGCAACATTCATCAAATGTCGTGTGACATTGTGATGCTCATTAAGGGTTTTTTTCGCATTGTGATGTCACATTATGAAATTTATTAAGGGTTTTGTTTGGTTGTGACATTCTTCAATAGTTAATTGAGATTGTAACACTCATTTTGGCTTACATTATAATATGGATATTTTTTATTGTGATATTCATCAATGGTTATGTGACATTGAGAAATTAATCTTGGTTGACTTGTGTCTACTTATTACATTTGTGAATGGTTATGTCGCATTGTGGTGTCGATCAAATGTAATGTCACATTGTCACATTCATAAAGGATTTTGTCACATTGTGACATTCATCGAAGGTTATTTTGAATTGTGACATTACTTCATGTTTATTTTGAATTGCAACATTCATCTTGTCGTCTTAACGACTATGTCACATTGCAACATTAATAAAATGTCATGTCACATTGTGATGTTCAGTATGGGTTTTATTGCATTGTGACATTAATGAAATGTGATGTAACATTGTGACATTCATAAAGAATTTTTTCAGATTACGACATTCATCAATGGTTTTGTTATGACATTTATCTTCTAAGTTACAATTATGTCCAGACAAGCTAGGTGGATGGCCCTCCTTAGTGAGTTTGATTTTGAAATCAAACATGTTAAAGGAAAGGAAAATAAGGTGGCCGGTGCCCTTAGCAGAAGTATGAAAAAAATTCACCTGGCAGCGATGAGTACCTATGAGATGAATGTCAAAGAAAGAGTTAGGAATGCACAAGAAACAAACACATTCTTCCAAACTGTGACCTCGTACCTGGAGCAAGAACCCACAGGAATAAAGTATGAAGGCTACCAGATGATAGATGGAGGTCTGCTAACTTATAGAAACAGATTGTATATTCCAGATTGTGACGACTTGAAGAGGTTCATAAGGAATGAACTACATAAAAGACCATATACTAGTCACTCGGGATATCAGAAGATGATCACGGCCACTGGGAAACAATTATATTGGCCTAGGTTAAAGAAAGACATAGCTAACTATTTAGCTAAGTGCCTAGAATGCCAATAGGTTAAAGCAGAACACCGGAACCTAGTAGGATTATTAAAACCTCTACCAATCCCGTAATGGAAATGGGAAACCATTTCCATGGACTTCATCACCGGATTACCAACATCGACCAAACAGAATGATGCCATCATGGTAGTGGTGGATAAACTGAGCAATTATACCCATTTTATCCCCGTCAAATCGACTTGCAAGGCAATATATATTGCTAGCATATTCATGAAGAATATATTCATACTACATGGTATGCCTAAAGAGATCATGTCTGACAGAGACACGAAATTTACTTCCAACTTTTGGAAATCCTTGATGGTTGGTCTAGAGACCAAATTATTGTTTAGCATAGCCTATCATCCTCAAACCGATGGACAGATGGAAAGAGTGAACCAAATATTAGAAGACATGCTAAGAATTCATGTAATGCATCAACCCAAAAAGTGGGAAGATTACCTGCTACGGGTGGAATTTGACTACAATAACGGCTACCAAGTGTTATCACTCCAAGAAACTCCTTAGGGTTGTAGGCTAAGGATGCTTGGTAACTTAGAAAAATGGTTTTTTATATGTTTGGGACAATGGGGTCTTCAATGATCAATGAAATAAACAACTCATCACACATCTAAAGAAACACTGCTTTCAGGAAACAAATATCAGATTAAGTAATTTGAAAGGGGGATGAAGAACACTACTCTTGATTTGCCAAATACAAATGAATGTAGGGTTGAATACAAGATAGAGAGAGATCCTTTAATTTCAAGTCTATGAGTTCAATAAAGAGATAACAGTCTTCATGAACTAAAATAAACTGAAACAGAGTACAGAAAAGGAAAGATGGACAAGTCTGATATTGAAGGCGAAAGAAAACTGAACTTTATTTCTGCAAAAAGAGTCTATACAATGGCATAAAATATCTCCCAGTTTGAACCCTTATCTCATATCAAAAATAGGCATTTATAGCCTCTTACAATCTGTTTTACAGATCCTAAAAACATGGATCTGTGTTTAAAAATAGCAATTCAAATGTATCTAAACAACTTGATAATAAAGGTTTAACAACTAAACTATCATTTGGATTGTTTCCAATCTCAAAAATTCGCCATTTATCTCCTTCAGCTCCTGGGATCTGCAATGTAATGAATCATGCCAGGACACCTGTCTTGACAGTTGGATTTCTCCAACGTTCATGGTCGATTTTTGAGGAAGTTGTTTTGCATGTGGTTCCCAAAATTCTCTCAAACCTCTGATGCTGAGTCCTTTCCATGAGATCTGACAGTCCCTTGATACTCTGGAACTCCTTCATAACCTGTGAGAAATGAATTGTTCTGTCCCTGGCTTCAAAAATTTCTTTTCCAGCTTTCAACAGCTAACTCGTTTAATATTTCGCTAGTTAGTTGGTGAAAGTGTTGCCTTTCACTAGCTAACGGGTCATAAAATATCACTTTGCGCTGGTGAAAGCCCTAACTGCACCCAAAACGAGTTTTCACCTTCAAAATTGTGATTCCATCAAAACTCAGTGTGTCTCTGATTTCTCACCTTGCATATTAACAACAACTTGAGCAAGTACCTTCAAGTCTGGCTGGGGTTTTTGCTTTTGTTTTTGCTTTAATCTTCTTATCTTCCTTTTAAGGCATTTGGCAAGCCACCATATACTATTGTAATCTTTGGTGAGTTTCCGCTTTCTTTTCTTCTCTTTAACACTTTCCCGAGCCAATCTCTCAAACGCAGCGTTGGTTTTGGCGAAGTTATCAGACAACTTCTTATACCTTTCTTTGATTACCCGTTCCAAAACCTCTTGCTGAGCAATTACCTCTTTTAGATGCTTGATTTTCTGAGATTTCTTTGACTTAGAACTTTTTGATGTTTCTCCTTCCTCTGTATGAGTGAAGGTCTCATAGTTTTGTGCAAACTCAGTTGACTGCTCAGGACTCTTGGTGACAGGGCATTGATCTTGTTTCTCTGATTCTGAGTCTGAATAGGGAAAGTTTAATATATTGGTTCTCTTCTCTGTACTCTGCTCTGTAGGCCACTCTGTGGTCTGCTATGTAGTCTGCTCAAATTTCAACCTTTTCTTCGACCTGTGGGATTTTACTCCAGAGATTCTATCCTCTGGAGGTCCTGGCAGAGTCCTCCTCTTCCTTGAATTGCTTTGAGGAGACAACTGTTTCTTTGAACCTTTCCTCTGTTCATTTACAGGCTGAGTCTGTGTTTCAAAACCCTCCCAGAATAGAAAATGATGCCAGCTCCTTCCCTATTGTTTTAATTCCTCCAGAATGATCAATTTAATGAGGCCAAAATGGCACAGAGTATTCTTCATGCTTAGGGGTTGAGCCCTGTTTTCTTGCAGACCTTAGTTAAACTCTTATGTAAGAAAAAAGGAAAATTGAGGAGAGTATTGCCTGTGAAATGGTCCAGGAGCTTAAAATGATACATCATGATTTTTTCATACCTGCCCTCCAAGGTAATGTAGAGTTGGATGCCTTTAAACAGCTCCTCCCACTCCACTTCTAGATAGGAAACCAGCATGCCCTTCTTCCATGCGTTGTGCTTGAACTCTTCCTTTAAATAAGCTCTGAAATTCAAGTTTTTGGTGGCAGTGGTTTTGAACCAGCTCAGGCCTGACCTTGGTAGGCTGGTTGTTGCAGCAATGGTAGCTTCATCTACTATGATTTCCAAGGACCCAACACGAGCCTTATTCCCATCAAAATTCTTGGCAAAAGCCTCTGCTATCGACTGGTGACAACCGTTCTGCAACCTCTCAATGAATTCAATACACCCTGCATTTGAAAAATGTTTCTGGACTTCAGGATGTGTCTGTAAAAAAGATAGTCTATACAGCTCTTTTATGAGTAGAGAACCACTGCGTCTCCTCGCCATTATGTAGCTTGAAAACCCCAACAATTTTTTATATCAACCCCTGCAACTGTTGTTCGATCCGAGGTTTTGCACTGTTGAAAGCACTCAGGATTCGGCTCTGTTTTCTAACATTTGAAACTTTAACAAACCTTCGTGAACATAGTGTGATATGGAAGCAATGATCTGATTTGATGTTGTCAGCACGACAGTACATCCTCTGTACCTAAGTTGCTAGATTCGAAATTACCATTTCCAGCGCCATGAGTGTGCAGCATGCGTCACTGAACAAGATCCGCATCGTAATCCTATTTTGATGTGCACAACTGAGTCTCCATCATTACCCACTTTCATCAGCGCATGATTTGGATTTGCATGACGCGGGATGATCGTATCATCATTAGCTTTTAGAAACGTGGATAACACACACGTGATTCCTGCTTTCTCCAGCCAATGACCCATGGAAAATGCCCCTTAGCTGTTGATACTTACTGCTTTCATCAGCGCACGATCCTGTGAAAAATTCCCTTTAGTTGTTGAAAGTATTCACTTTCACCAACGCATGATCCCGTAAGAACTGCTACGTAGCTGTGGAAAGTCTTCACTTTCACCAGCGCTCGACCCGCAACAATGCTTCTTTGGATGTTTTGAAAACCAATGCTTTCACCAGTGCACGGACGTATGAAAGATGCTCCTTAGCTGTTGAAAGTCGCCACTTTAACCAGCTAACACCCATATTTTAAAGACACGTTAGCTGTTGAAAGCAATTTATGAAAATTTTGAAAAGAGGACTTTTGTGGGTCATCTTATTTCTAAAAAAAAATCAAAACCTAAGCCTTGCAGCTAGAAAAACTCAAAAATCATTTGAGAAAACTACCAATAGCCATGCTATCCACCACAAAATGTGACCAGAGGGACGGGTTCATTTTGGGAGCTAACATTTGGCTCTAACTGGGATGGGCATCTCCCTGTGAGGTGACCAAGAACCTAGCTAGACTTAGTAGCCTTATTACAACTTGAAACGGAAATTTGAAAAATAGTTTGCTAGTACCATTGGGCATGGAGTTATTTCAATGATATAAATAAAGAAAATAGAACTGAAAAATAAAATATGTACAAGTAGAACAGGGCTTCAAAGGAAGCCTTATGAGAAATAGATCTTCAAGAAGCGCCCGTTGAAAGGGCCACCTGCTACTGCCTCGCCTGAAAGAGTTTGGAGAACAAAGGTATTGTTCTGCTGCACCGTTGTTATGACAAAAGGACCTGTCCAGAGAGCCTCGAATTTTCCATGTTTCCATTTCTCCTGCCTTGCTGCATCCCACTTTAAGACCAAATCCCCTGTTTTGAAGACATTTGTTTTGACTTTCTTGTCGAAAGTTTCTTTGATTCTTTCCTGATGCAATTCTTTTTTTTCCAAGAGCTGCTCTCTATCTTGCAGTAGTTCTACCAAGTTATGAATTCTCCTGGTCAAATCACTTGGTTCAGAATCAGTTTCTTGTAAGAAATTTGTAACCGGCAATGTAAGTTGAACAGGAAATATGGCCTCAGTACCATATACCAACTTGAAAGGAGATGTACCAATTGATTTCTTACATGTAACCCTATCATCCCACAAGGCAAACTTCAGTTTGGAATCCCAACCTCTGGCATTTTGTTCAAGCAGCTTCTTTATGATTCTGACTAAACTCTTGTTGGATGACTCAGCTAAGCCATTTCCTTGCGAATAGTAGGTTGTGGAATGTACCAGCTGAATTCCCAATTCTTCACACAATTTCGCCAAGTGTTTATCTTTGAATGCAGCAGCGTTATCAGTGACCAATCTCTTGGGATAGCCAAATCTGGCAAATATGTTTTCTTGCAGAAAATTTATGATGACAGTATGATTGGCATTCCGGGTGGGAATAGCCTCAATCCACTTTGTAAAGTAATCGGTGGCAACAAGGATCCACCGGTGCTGACCACTAGAAGGCGGATGAATTTCACCTATGAAGTCCAGGCCCCACTGCTGGAAAGGCCCTGTGACCACTATGGGTTTGAGGGAAAGAGACTTCAGTTGTTGTTTACCTTTGAATCTCTGACACTTGTCACAAGTTTTCACAAACTTATACACATATGAAAATAAAGATGGCCAGTAGTAACCAGATCTTAAGATTTTATTTGTGGTGGTTTTCCAATAATGATGTCCTCCACATTCACTATTATGCAATTCCATCATGATCTTAGCTGCTTCTTCCTGATTTACGCACCTCAACAATAAACCTATGGGGTTTTTCCAGAACAACAAGCTGTCATTGATGCAGAAATTTATGGCCTTGAGCTTTAAAGCCTTTATTTGAGTTTTTGTCAAATCTGATGGGACTGATAAAGTTTGCAGAAACTGAATAATATGACTGTACCATTTGTAATCAGCTAAGTGAGCTGAAACCTGCATTTTCTCACCTTCTTTATCCTCTGAAGGCTGATCATTTTCTGCATTAATACTCATCAAATTTATTTCAAGCAGCTTGCAATTTTCCTCTGCCAGAAGTTTGGCAAGGCCCTGACCCTTCACAAGTTTTGCTGGTTTGATTTCAACATCGAATTCAATCAACCTTGCTATCCACCTACTCCTTTTGCCATCAATGTCAGGTTGGACAAGAACATCTTTAACTGAACTGGAGGGAACGAAAGCTATTACCTTTGCCTGAAGAATGTAAACTCTGAAAGCTTTCAATGACTTGACGAGTGCATGTGCTTGTTTCTCCAACAATTCATACTTTACCTCTGCATCCCTCAAAACCTTACTGAAGAAAGCAACTGGCTTCTCCTGATCATTAGCATTTTTCTGCAAGAGTACTGCTGCGATTTTATCGCTGGAAGCAAATGAAAAAATGTAAAATACCTTGGAGAAATCGGGGCTGATCAAAACAGGGGCTGTTGTGAGATGGCTTCCTTGATGGAATTGAATGAATGTCTGGCTGCTTCAGTCCACTTTACCTTAGAGTCCTTCCTCAACATAGCAGTGATATGCTTCGTGAGTTCAACAAAATTTACTATAAACCTTCTGACAAAGTTAATAGTCCCAAGGAAAGACTGAATGTATTTCTTTGATCT
>JASDQU010273705.1:0-11549 GCA_032191745.1 Picea mariana
AGTTACTTCTAGGGTTTTGACTTTGGGTAACTCCATGGTGTAAATTCTCAAAAATACTCTGCCATTTTGACATATTGTGGTCCTAGTTTCCCTAGAGGCAAGCCACAATTTGCTATGATGGTATTTTATATTGTACTTTATTAATATAAATTTCAGTTAGTTAAAAAAAAATTTATGTGCACTGGGACATTCAATATATGTTAATGTCATGGCATGGGAATTTTCCAAATTTTGCACAGGAGATGTAACCCAACTGGGAATATTAGATGTAAAAGTCGATGGAGAGGCAAAATAGTCAAAGTTTTCAAGTGTGGAGAATGATGTCAAAGAAGACTCATATTCTAGTAGTTTGAATTTAATTGTTTCCTTGGTAGCAATTTTTGCAAAGATATATTGTAGAAAGGTTATAACAACTTTGCAAAGATTTAACTGTAGAAAGGTCATAAGCAAATGAAACACCAAAATTAGGAGTCCTAAACATAGTTGAGTTGGGGATTTAGGAGGAAAAGGAAGAACCATGTCCTCCCATAGTGTTTCTTCATAAAAAGTATGAAGCATAAGACTTTTAGAGAACTTTCTAGTTGAGGGATATGATGTGCTAGAAGGAATACCATGACACAAACCATTTCCACCTCATGGTCATAGCAGTGGTTATCAAAAGACACAAACCCTCAAACTATTAATGTCCTAAGAAAGTTCAAAAAACTTCTCCTTTGATTCTTTGTCTTGCTCAAAGACTTCTCTCTAGTTACTATTAACAACATGATCCATCAAAAAGGAGGACCCTTGACACTAGTGGAATAGGTTGGCTATGTTATAGATGATGGAGGTCATACATTACCAGAAAGCAAAGAATTATCTACTTTCATACAAATTTATCCAGTGGTTGATTATAATGATCACATATATTGATTCTCTTGAAATTGGATTGAATTATATCCACGTCTACTACATGCAACTATGAGATAATTTACTAACATGAATTATACCCAACGATTATGGTCATTTAAAATCAATCCCCAAATTCATGACACAAGGCAACAAATTGAGTGGATGGATTCTTGTGGGGATAGATAATTACTCTATCTTGGCCCAACTCTATCTCCCAGATAAATCGATTCAACGAATGTATACCATAAGAGCTAGGTCATATGTTGAATCAATCGGAAATGCGCATCTCGTCCACAATGACTTGAATGGTCTAATATTACAAAGTTCGTTGAACTGCACTAAACTGCAGACTTGAATCTCAACTACAATTGACTTCGAGGTAACATTGCAACACCAAAATTAGGAGTCCTAAACAGAGTTGAGTTGGGAATTTAGGAGGAAAAGGAAGAACCATGTCCTCCCATAGTGTTTCTTCATAAATACTATGAAACATAACACTTTTAGAGGACTTTCTAGTTGAGGGATATGATGTGCTAGAAGGAATACCATGACATGAACCATTTCCACCTCATGGTCATAGGAGTGGTTCTCAAAAGACACAAACCTTCAAACTATTAATGTCCTAAGAAAGTTAAAAAAACTTCTTCTTTGATTCTTTGTCTTGCTCGAAAACTTCTCTCTGGTTACTATTAACAACATGATCCTTCGCAAAGGAGGGAAATAGCTTGACACTAGTGGAATAGGTTGGCTATGTTATAGATAATGGAGGTCATACATTACCAGAAAGCAAAGAATTACCTACTTTCATAAAAATTTATACAATGGTTGGTTATAATGATTACATATATTGATTCTCTTGAAATTGGATTGAATTAAATCCACGTCTACTACATGCAACTATGAGATAATTTACTAACATGAATTATACCCAACGATTATGGTCATTTAAAATCAATCCCCAAATTCCTCACACAAGGCAACAAATTGAGTGGATGGATTTTTGTGGGGATAGATAATTGCTCTAGCTTGGCCCAACTCTATCTCCCAGATAAATCTATTCAACAAATGTATACCATAAGAGCTAGGTCAAAGGTTGATTCAATCGGCAATGTGCATCTCGTCCACAATGACTTGACTGGTCTAATATTACAAAGTTCGTCTAACTGCACTAAACTACAGACTCAAATCTCAACTACAATTGACTTCGATGTAACATTCCTCCTCCTTATGAGTATTCCATACCTTGCTTTCATTCGTGTAATTTCCATCACTAATGTAACCTAAAAATTCTTGTTGCCTCTGAACAATGTGTTTTCATAGAAGTCATAATATTCTCTCTGCAAGTTATAGCAAGCATTTCCTTCCAAACAGTCCTGGGGGGTATGTACACAACCATTTTTCACCTAGTCATCTCCTGGCACCAACCTAACTTGAACAATTCTCATTTTTCATGATTGGTCGGAAAAGCCACAGTTAGGTCAATAGAGTGTCGACGTTTCGGATCCAAATCAGGATCCTGAAGATGGATCCTGATTTGGATCCGAAACGTCGACACTCTATTGACCTAACTGTGGCTTTTCCGACCAATCATGAAAACTCCAACCACAGAAATATTTTTAATCAAATTCTCATTTTATAACATCAAAACCCCCTATTCATCGTGTTCTAGTAAGGGATGTCTCATGGAGCATGGATTTGTGCAAAGCCCTGACCATTCGGGGTATTGGCCTTGGAAGGCCCTCTCAAATTTTTTAGGGTACTTTGGGCAAGGAAGGTAGGGTAATTCTTAGAAAGTTAGTGAAGGGCCTTATCTTTCAAGTGCATGCGTAGGTAATGGCACATGTGTATAATGCATTTATGTGAGAGTGGGGGTGTGGGGGGAGATATTAGAGAAAACATTATAATATTGTTTTCCCTAATATCTCACCCCACCGTGGGGGCTATGGGGGGAGATATTAGGGAAAAAATTATCATAATTTTTTCCCTAATATCTCCCCCTATATGGTTTTCCCTAATATCTCCCCCAATAAGGTTTTCCCTAATATCTTCAGGGAATATCATGGGGAGATATTAGGGAAAAAATTATAAGGTGGGGGAAATATTGATATTCCCCCACCCCCACCTTTGGGAGATTTTTCCCCAAAGGAAAATGACCTATAATTTTATTTATATATACATAATTACATATATCAAATGTTATAAAGCATTTACATTTTTCTCCTAAAGCATGTAGCATGTGTTTAAATATAACATGCCCTTACAAAAAGGTTGTGATTATAACCAAAAAGAAAATCATGTTGTATCTCATGTCTTCCATATATTTTCCCTTATTTTCTTTCATCTCAATTAAAGACTATCAATCCATCATTCATGATCCATCCATGTGCTTGGATATGACCTATGTCGATTATACAAAAATTGTAATATAGAGAAACATGAAATAATTACACCCAAGGATCATGTATGAAATCATATATATGTCCATGTCGATTTTTTAAGACTATCCAAACACCTTGGTCCAAGTCTAGTCCTTCTTTTGATAAGTCATCCACCATCTTGTCCCTATCCCTCTATATATATGTGAAAAAGAGATATGAGAAAAATTTGACAATACAAACTTTACATCAAAAAACAAAGGCTATAGAGGGGTGGGGGTATATATTGGAGAAAAATTATAATAAAGTTTTCCCTAATATCTCCCCCCAACCTCACCCTCACCCCACCCTCACCCCACCCTCACATGGGGGTGGGGGTGGGGAGAGATTTTAGGGGAAAATGGGGGTGGGGAAAGATGTTAGGAAAAACTTTGGGGAGATATTACGGAAAACATTATTATATTTTTTTCTCTAATATCTCCCCCCATCCTCACATAAAGTTTTCTCTAATATCTCCTCTCACCCCCACCTTCATGTGGGGGTGGGGGCGATCTTAAGGAAAACTTTGGTGAGGGGTGACATTAGGGAAAATGATCCAGGTGGATATTGGTGGCCACCCACCTATTCCACTAGCTCAAAGCCCAATTTCCATTTGGCATATTTTTTCTAGCTTTTCAAGTCTTAAAATTCTGGGGTTGTTTTGAGGCCCTAAACAATGTTTTTTGGGCCAACCACAATCACACTATAGCTGAGGTTAGATTGTAACGACAACATGTGTATTCCTTGAATAGACCTTTCCAAGGAGCTATCGTGCGCAAACGAAGATTGTATGCAAAAGTTACGACTCTGTAAAGTTGATGTACCAACTTACCCCATCGAGGCCCACATGACTTTTGGCGCTTCATCTCCTAGGGTTAGGTTTTTGGATGTTTAGGGTTCTCTCATTTATGATTTATGTTAAAAAGGCCTTTGAAGCCTCATTGTAACCAGCTTCTTGCAAATGAGTGTAGTCGGCACATCTCTTCTCATAGACAAGCTACCGCCATTCTAACTAATTTGTATGTTTTTGCATTTTACAGTGTTTTATATTTCAAACGGTTATTAATAGAATCTGAGCTTTAGTATATTAATGTGTTCTTTGTCATATCTCTTTGTAATAAACTTTATTAAAATGGAGTGGAAGGTGATATTAAAAAAAAAACTTCATTGAACCTTTTCTTTTATAAATTATTTTTCCAATTTAATTAAATTATTTAAGTACTTTTCTTTTATAAAATCAATTAATGTGTTATTGTTTTTTAGATCGTAGTTAACAGTTTTGATCTCAATGACTTGGACAATCTTTTTATATATGATAATCATGTAAATTATTTTTCCAATTCAATGTATTTAAGTATTTTTCTTTTATAAAATCAATTGATGTGTTATTGTTTTTAGATCCTCGTTAACAATTTTGATCTCAATGACTTGGACAATCTTTTTATATATGATAATCATGTATTTCTATTTTGTAATGCATAATTTAATATAAAAAATAAAAATAAAAATAAATCTATATAATATATTACAATGATATTGTATTCTAATGCTTGAAGGTTGTTGATTTGAGGCACATAAATTTGTATTAACAAGTTCCTATTTTAAAATTTAAAAAACTAGATTTTTAAAAAATTGCTAAAAATGTGTTATCTTTATACATATGATAATTATGTATTTCTATTTTTTATTATTTTGTAAGACATAATTTAATATAAAAAATAATTTAAAATCTATATAATATATTATTCTAATGCTCGAAGGTTGAGGCACGTAAATTTGTATTAGCAAGTTCCTATTTTAAAATTCAAAGAAACTAGATTTTTTTTAAATTGCTAAAAAGGTATTTTAAAATTCAAAGAAACTAGATTTTTTTTAAATTGCTAAAAAGGTGTTAGGCATGAATAGAACATCATTGAACCATCTTGAACCATCACATCACTAAACCACTCGTTAAGTGAAATCACTATAAGGATGTCATATGTTTAGCTATGTAACATTAGAAAATAACATCTAATAAAATCAAGGTTCTATCATCGAAATCCCATGTAATATTTTTATTATCCCTATTATCAAACATATTCGTTTTAGAGCTATAGAGATTTTGATTCGGATTATTTTTTAGCACGAAATGAAAGCAGAGATATAATAAAGAAATGTACAGAGATATCTCAGATATCCAATAATATAACATAAATATATCAGAGATGCAACCATAAACACAGAGATACAGTAATACACAATTTCTATTAATGAGCAAAATGTCAAAACTGTAGAAACACAGAGTGAAAGACTCGCTAGAATGATGGCAGTTTATCTCTAAGAAGAGATGTGATGGCTACTCACATTCGTAAGAAGATGGATTACAATGAGGCTTTAATAAAGAAAATCCAAAACCCTAACCCCGAAAGATGAAAAGCCAACAATTTTGTGGACCCCGTTTTGGGTAGTTTGGTGCATCAACTTCCAGGGGTGTAACTTTGGCATACGATCTTCATTTGGGGTGCACGATAGCTCGTTGGAAATATATCGTCAAAGAGATTCATTTTGGGGGCTTAATCAGAGCCTTTGGATATTATTGAGGTGTTCGATCCTGAAAAAACTTCATTTATGCCCTCAAAATGGCCTCGAAAGTTTAGGAATCAAAAAACTGCTAAAAATAGTAAGTTGCAAGAAGATTGTTTTGAGCCAGTTGGAATAGGTGGGTGGCCACTGATATCCACTTGGATCAATCCTCCCTCTTTAGGAAGCAATGATCTCCATTGCATTGAGTTTCTAGGGGAGAGGAAAATGCGTTTACTAAATCTGCATCTTAATGAGCTGCTTGCCTTGCTGGAGAAGTTGCGTTACTTAGCTTGTTGAAGGTTGTCACGAACCTGTGGTTGGAAGAGTTGGACCTTTTTAACCAGCCTGGCTACATGAGATGCATGTGTGCAAAATGAATCTTTGCACTTTGTTGCAATCTTGTCGACCTACTTCTATTGGATATAAGGTGCTTGGACTGAGGTTGTAGTGGTTGTAGTGTCATTATGTTCAACTTTTGAACATATTGTGAAGAAGCTAAATTTTGCAGTATGAGATACTACCTTGCGACACTTTTTAGGTGGGACGGTATTAGGAACTACCTTTGGTATCTTGTATATATGACCCTCCAAAATAACAATGACACTACGGGGTCGAGACTTATAAATAGCATGGTGCTTCCACATATATGGTCAGCCTGAGAGAACATCACAGACCTCCAGTGGGGAAACATCACATAATACCTCATCCTTGAAGGGTTGGATGTCGTATCAAAATCTACACTGTTGGATGACACAAAGATCTCGTCCATGGCAAAGCCATCCGATGTTGTATGGTTGCGGGTGTGGTGTTGTCGACAATCTCAATTGTTTGACAACCTCTACTGAGATGAGGCTCTTCTGGCTTCCGCTATCAACAATAAAATGCAGTAGGGTCCCCTTCACCCACATCTGTGAATGAAAAAGACGCTCCCCCTCTTCAGGATCTGTTGGTTCTTCTGGTTGAGTTGTTGCGGCCACGACAATAGTAGTGGGGTCTACGTCGATGATCTGTCATATACCAGTATTTTCTGAATCAGATTCTGAATCAGGGTTCGACTCCTTGTCTTTGATTTCGGCCACAAATGACTGTTTTGAGCGACATTCATCAGTGTTGTGCCAGGGGCTTTTGTGGAAATCACACAATTTTCCAATGTCCTTATTCGTCTTTCTGTTATCCTTATTTTCATGTGGCTTGGACTAGTTTTCTGAAGGTTGGTTGTTAGGGTCGTCTTTACCATAATTTGATTGTTGTGGATTTGCAGACTCGAACTTGTTCTTGTTTTGGTGCTTAAATTTCTGCTCGATTTTAACAGCATATCGATAAGCAACACCCAATGATGAGATGCCCAAAAAATCCATTTCAGTTTGGATGTATCTATGTAGAGCCCCACGGTATTTCAGAACCAGATGTTGCTAAGAGTCTTTGATACCCAACTTGGTGCGTAAGGTATGGAAGGTATTGTTGAACTTCGACACTGCTTGGCCCCTCTCTTGTCGTAGTGTGGTCCATCTCATGTATTGTTCGTCATAGTTACCAATAGGGTAATATTGTTCCTTGACCGTATCCACAAAAAAATCCCAAGTGGGATCAGCCCCATATATTCCAAACTCCTCCGTGGAACTTTGCTCCCAGTAATTTTCCCACCAATGTTTGACATGGGGGAGAGCCTTAACAAGTGAAAAGGTGATATTTTCCCTGTCGAAGAAATTATGAACAGAGAAATAACCTTCTAGCAAATTTAACCATTTTTTGGGGGCATCTCCATCTATCCGTCTTTCAAATATGGGAATATCAAAATTAACTTGTACCTTGAAAGGTGAGGTGCCTCCAAAGTGGTTGTTTGATGAATACGCACATGTTTTTATCGGTAGACGTTGAAGGATGTGTGCAAAATTCGCCATCATTTCATCCCTCTGTCGCGTGAGAGCTTGCTCAAGCAACAAGTTAATAGAATCGTTTGCTCTGTCATTTTTATTTTCTTCTGCCATGGAGGGTTTGTTGGGCATGCGAGAGTGATTTTCCTTAAGAGAGACAAGCTCGAGACCCAACTTGCTATACTCAGACCTCGTCGGGGACATGCACTGAAAATAAATAAATAAATAAAAAACGATCAAGAGAAGCTTGCTCTGATACGACTGATCCAAATTATTTTTTGGCACGAAATGAGAGCGGAGATATAATAAATAAATATACAGAGATATCTCAGATATCCAATAATATAACATAAATATATCAGATATGCAACCATAAACATAGAGATACAGTAATACACAATTTCTATTAATGAGTGAAATGTACAAAATTGTAGAAATACAAAGTGAAAGACTCGTTAGAATGGTGGTAGCTTATCTCTGAGAATAGATGTGACGACACTCGCATTTGCAAGAAGATTGATTAAAATGAGGCTCTAAATTCCTTTTTAACATAAAGAAAATCCAAAACCCTAACCCCGGAAGATGAAAAGCCAACAATTTTGTGGACCCTGTTTTGGGTAGTTTGGTGTATCAACTTCCCGGGGGCGTAACTTTGGCATATGATCTCCGTTTGGGGCACACGATAGCTCGTTTGAAAGGTATCGTAAAGGAGATTCATTTTGGGGGCTCAATTAGATCCTTTGGCTATCATTCATGTGCTTGATCCCGAAAAAACTTCATTTAGGCCCTCAAAATTGCCCCGGAAGTTTAGGAACCGAAAAAATGCTAAAAATAGTAAGTTGTCAGAAGACTGTTTTGAGTCGGTTGGAACAGGTGGGTGGCCACCGATATCCACCTGGATCAGAGTTTTATATTATAAGCACCATGAATCATATAAAAATATTCCAAAAAAATAGAGGTTACTTTGGAATTGGTTACCTCGAAAGTGTATGGGCAATGTTCACTTTAGTGATACCCAACACACTTGTCACATTTGATGGGATGCAATGTCAATGATTGGTGTGTGTGTTTTTCCCATGGGAGTATTGTTGTCTATGTGCTTGAATGGATCTCAGTTGTGAGTTGCAAATCCTAATAAAATGAAAACAAAGCCACAAATCAAAGAGTCATTGGTTCCATTGCACTCATTTATATAAAGTAGTGCTAGGGATGTTTATCTCCCACTAGTTTCATTTCCCTAGAAGTGTTTTTCAAATGAAGAAGAAAACTAGGATGTTTCTTGGTGGGAGGCAATGGAAAATGTGTTTGGACGTCTAACTTGGAAATGGCTACCCTAGAAGCGCGTGGACAACATCCCCAAGATGAAGAGAACCCATTTATTGCTAAGGGAACCAACTTCTCATTCTCGACATTTTGTTGATCTCTTGACTCAACGATCTTCATCAAGTAGCCAATTGTCATGTATGTGTCACTCATGCATGCGACATAAATCTCTCTTTAGAAGCATGTCATGGGAAATATTCACATTTTGATTCAAAGTGATCAAAGCATCATACATATTCTTAGCCTAGTTCTTCTCCATGATGTGAGGGATCGAATTGTCCCTCAAAATCAAGTACAATTCTCTTAGATTTGGACGCATTCGTGTTGTTTTCATCAAGCTATGTGGTATCAATAGGGGTTGTGACCTTAGCTTCCAAACAACACCAAATCTCAACCTCCTTCAACAACATATGACATTTACACTTCCAAGGATTGAAGTTTGCAACACCTTCTGATCGAACACTCTTCAAGACCTAGACTAATCATCCCTATAACTCTTCAATTACACTTCAAATAAACAAAGAAGCTAGCAAATAAATCAAATCGACAACCTATGTTGGCCCTCAACCATGTTTTGAGGAAATCTTGGTCATGAATGACCACTTTTTGGACTTCGACGCAGTGATCGAGGAAGGAGCACCCAAACAGAGATAAGATCGTGGATCTCACTTGTTTTGTGGGATTTGTGGACCTAGCAAGGAGTTCATTAGGGTTTTTGTAATGGGTTATGGGATGTCGGCCCATGGGTTTACCCATGTTTAGGCCCTATTGTAAAAGTATAAATAAGTAAAATTGTATGATAGGAAGAGAGTCATAAGAGAAGAAAAACGATGTAAGAGACTTAAAGAGCGAAGTCTAAGTAGCTGAGTGAAAGTAGTTATGAGTGTTTTGTGCAACATAATGTGTATGTAAGGCTATGTGCTTGATAAAGGAGTTGGCTCTGTGCCTTGACCTAATTTTGGGAAGGAGGATCAGGTGCTCAGTGCGCAAATCTCTTGTCCTCTACGAAGCTTGGCTCTGTGGCTCAGTGCACAGGAGCGGATGAATGTAAGAGAATTGAAGAATAATAAAGAAGACAAAGCAGTTGGTGGACGTAGCCCCACACTGGGGTGAACCACGTATATATTGTGTCTATGATGTGCTTTGTGCTATGTGTGTTTGTCATTTATTTGCTTAGTGATTTGTTATTATGTATGATGAATAGATCTGATATTGCTAAGTGCTTACTTGTACTTTATGAATGAATGCTAGATCTAACTCGTTGTTATGTGCTAAGTGGTTGAAGTACTTAATATTTACTGTTACTGCACCGATCTACCTTAGGGTTTGTTCCACGATGTTAATGAAGCTAATGATTTAATGATTATTATCTTGTAAGTGTTAATAGAATACTTTGTGAAGTGTTGTAATCACAGATCTGTGTCCCAGCTTGGTTATAGACATCTAAGTCTTGTAACCCCCCATGACTCTACCTGGGGTGAGACTTCGCCTACTTCGCAGGTGTTTCCAAAAGGGCTGATAGTTAAGGTTTTTTTGGTGCACTGTTGAAGCTTTGAACCCTGGGTCTGCCCCTGTGCCAACAAATGGTTCTATTGCCAGAACCGAAACTGTGATTGTTGGGAACTGAAGTAAAGGAAAGAGAAGCTCTGTGCGTAGATCTATTGTTGTGGTGTGTAATATTCTACTTGACTTGGGAAGATCTGTGCTAAGAAAGAAACCCGATCTGAAGAAAAGAGGTAATATCTTTAAAGAGGTAAAGCTTTGCGTTTTTTATAAAGATAAGCAAAAGTTTTTTTCGAAAGCATGAATTTAGGTATGTTTAATAGATTATGTCCTAGTCTGAAATCTAGGGAACATTTGGAAGAAAGAGTTGATCTGAATAAATTTGATAGAAATAAAGAAAGATATGTTATTCCTATGCATAGAAAGAATTTTTGGACTAATAAGTGGATGCAGGAACCTAGAAAGAACTTTTGCAGATTTCAGATCCAGCACTGTGATCCTAGTGTGTAGTACAGAAAAAGTTGGGGAACTTACAAGAGAAAGAGAGGATTGACACTATGTTATAACTGCAGAAAACCTGGACATCTTGCTAAGGAATGCCCTGGTACAGGTCCTATTTGTCTTTGTTGTAAAATTGTTGGTCATGAAGTTGAGGATTGTCCAAAGATGATTTCTAAAGTCGAACAAATGAACATGAGACAAGAAAACTATGAAGGAAGTCAAGAGAATAAGGACATGTTAGAGAAACATCAAGAGAATGAGTTAGAAATAGCTCAGACTATGTTATCACAGTTGAAAGAAACGATGAATGATCACAAGGATGTCAGTTTACCTGAGATCTTGAAGGTAAAACAACGCATAAATGAAAGAATAGGAGACTTCGACATAGACTATGTCCTAGATGAGGAAACACGAGTGAATATTATGACAGAAGACACTTGGGAAGTTTTGGGAAATCCTACTATGGTACCTTCATTGGGAA